>CAJVPT010002482.1:0-17578 GCA_910592055.1 Acaulospora colombiana
ATAGGAGAAAAACTAATGACTCAGTATCTTGCGAACCCTGTGACTTGCAATCAGTTCACCTCAAAGGTGAATGTTAGCATGTCATGACTTCACTAATACTAATATTTGTATGGAAGAGAGTGTTAATATTGAAACTATTTTGAAGAATGTTCCTCATATTATGGTTCATTAGTTCTATGTATAGGTTTTCTGCTACTTCTTGCTTTCTTTCTTCATCCTATAGTAATCTTTTGTTCCTTGTTTTGATATTGTACCTTGTTTTTCCCATTTAGTTTTTCTGGATATACCTTGTGTTCTTTCCCACTCTACTACCAGGTTATATCTTAACCTCCAAATCTTCTTTTTCTCTTGCCAGAGTTGTTCTGTTACCTTTCTTACTACTATTTTGGCCTCTTTCTCACTTCCTGTGATTTCCCCTGCTAACCAAACCATTTTGTGGGTAATGGTCCCTCTGATTATGTCCTTGAAGTCCACCCGGCTTTCTGGTCTTGTACTTGATTCTATGAATTGTTTCCATCTGCTCTTGATGGATTGTGACTGTTTGTTGCCATTCACCCTTGCTGTGCATTCTTGTGTCAGAAATGTTATGAGTTTGTCTAATAGTCTTGTTCTGTTTGGTCCACAGGTGAAGGGATGTAGATCTTTTTCTTCCTGTTTTCCGCAGATTATACATGTCCTTGACTTATATATCTGTGGTTTCCGTGTATTCATGTT
This sequence comes from Acaulospora colombiana, assembly GCA_910592055.1. Lineage (NCBI taxonomy): Eukaryota > Fungi > Glomeromycota > Glomeromycetes > Diversisporales > Acaulosporaceae > Acaulospora > Acaulospora colombiana. Next base: position 715 of record CAJVPT010002482.1, read on the forward strand.
TGCCAGTGTAGGGAGTTCGTTGGTCCATGTTTTCCATCGGAATGTCCTATCTCTATGATCTTCTTGGCTCGTTTGAGGAGATGTAATCTTGTTTGGTGTCAGGTTCTGCATAGTCATCTATCAATTGATTTCCTTGGCTTTTGGTCCTGTTAGCCATGTTTGGTTTCGTCGTAATGTCCTTCACTTGCTTGCTCATTTGGTCTTCAATAAGGTTTTTCCTAACATTTTGAAAGGCAAGTCTATGAAGGCCTGGTTCCATCTCAATGTTATGTTACTGCTTGTAGACTGTAGTTCTTGAATTTTAATAATGTCTTTGAATTTGTCTGCAAGTATAGTGGATACTAATTTATCTGCCTATTCATTTCTTTCATTACCAGAGTGGCCTTTAATTTTGATCCACTGAATCTTAGTTTGTTGTGTCGTGATAATTTCTTGTATTGTGCTGATTAAGAATCTGTTTGACCATTCTGACTTCTGGTTTTGGGTTTGTTCCTTCTGTGCTGATTTCTTTATTATGTTAATTGCCTCTTGACAGCTATGAATATCTTGATTTTCTTGTTGGGGCTGACTGTGCTAATTGCTGTAAGGATTGCTGTTAATTCTGCTCTGGTTGAGAACGGGGTGTCCTGGGTTTCTACTTGAAAGGTCGTGATTTCATTACCTGATTCAGAGAGAACCACCCACCCAATTCCCATTCTGCTTCTAGTGTTGTGTCTTGTGAAGGAGCCGTCAATATAGAATTGGAGGTTGTCCTCTGTTGTTAATTGTCTAGCTATTTCCAATAGCCTTTGGATCATCCTGTCTGTGACTTGTAGCTTTCTTCTGATGAGTTCTTCGGTAATGGATAGTGGGTCCAGGTGTATCTTTGGTTTGTATGTGTCAGGATACTACCTGTTTGATTCATTGATGATGAGTTCTATGCCTTGCAGTAATGACTGTAATCTGTTGATTTGTGGCTGTCTTGTGTTTAGCTTCTGCTGTTCTGAAAAGATTCCCGCCTTGCTCTTCCTGATTTGAATGTTCACTGAGTGTGCCAAGAGCTGTTCCATTATGCATTGTTGTTGGTTCTTGTATTTCCCTCTAAGGTCTTGATTGTTAAGTGGGCAGCCTTTGCACTTGTAGACTAGTGATGTCCCGTTCTCAGTGACCATGTGGCTTACTATTGCTTTGCCCTTATCTAGTTGCCTTTTTTTCCTCATTATTATTGTTTCTCCATTTTTCTTGGTTGCTAACCATTTTAAGGTTGATTGGTGTTGGATTGGGAGTACCGGGGTATTTGTTCAGAAGCTGTTAATGTTGGAGCTACTGTCACTGAAGTATCCTCTGCGGCTTAAGTCTTCCTTATCCACTGATAGTGTTGGCCAGTTTTGGATCTTTAATTCTTTTAGCTCCTTGTACCATTCGGGTATTCTTCCTTGTTTCTCAAGTCTCATTCTTATTTGTTGCCAAGATAAAATTCTTGTTTTGCTGTCATTCAAGAGTTAGTCTTTAAACATTATCTGTCTGTGCTTGAGGGAGTTTCTGTGTCTGTAACCATGTCTCAGATTGCTTTGCCCTCATTTTTAACCGATTTTCCGAACCATGTATGTGCCATTGATGCCATTGTGATTCCTTGTATTTTTAGTATATTTAGAATGTCGTTTGTCAGGTTATTTCTTTTTCTGGTCCAGAATAGGAGTTTGTCAATGAGGATTGAAGTGTTGGACCAGTAGTTATTTTGAAGTTGTTGGAGTTTGATTTGAGTAGTAATTCCACACAAGTTGTAGCTGTTAAGTCGGTTTGTTAAATTCTTCCCATGAGATAAGATTTGCTGGTCCCATAGGTTAAACAATTTGTAGCTGAAGTCTGCATGAAGGATACTGTTTGGAGTTGTTGAGGCTAGGCCCGCTTTGTGTTTAAATGTTTTGTTAATTTTGCTGCTCAGCTTGTCACATTCCTTCTTTGACAGGACTAAGTCATTAAGTAAGTATTCGATTGCTGGAAAAAGGGCCTGGTTGATTATATAACGTGTCTGTTTGTCTGTAATTTTCTTCCACACCAATGTTCTAGTCATGATGTCTATTTTTTCCTTGATGATATCCTTTTGCTGGGTTTTCTTTTCATCCTTTGTTATCTATACCCTAGAACCCTTATTGCTTTATTCCACTGAACTGGCAGGATCTGAGTTCCATTGAACTGTATGCTTTCACTTCTTTGTTTTGGGGGCACGTTGATACAGATCAATGATGATTTCTCACCATTTACCTGTATATTATTTATCGTGAGAAACTCAGTGACCTTGTTTAGGATGGCTTGCATTCCTGCTCTGTTGCTTGTGAACCAGGTAGTATTATCTATATATGTGGTGGCTGTGATTTGTACTTGTCTTCTTGTTGTATTGGTGATTGCCTTCCAGCATAATACAGTCAGATCTAGTAATATTTCTGTCTTCATTGTGTAGCCACTGTGATGGTCCTCGATTTCTTGTAGTAATGGATCATAATATACTCTCCAAAGGAAGGGGGAGATGATATCTTCTTGATCAATTCCATCTTTTACAGGGTACTCTTCCGTTAGTCCATGTACTGTGATTACTCTGTTATTTTTATTCTCCAATATGTTATTCAGGATTTTGATTATGTCTTCTGGCACTCAAATTCTTCTTAATGCCTGGATTAGCATGTTTCTGTTCATGGAGTCATATGCCTTACTTATATCTTGACTAAAGATCCAGGCCTCTTTCTTAAATTCTCTCACCTCCTCCATGACTTTGTTAAGGATGTGGATTGACTCCTGGGTGCTTCCTCCAGATAGTCCTGCCCAGTTGTTGATGCACAGAATCTGATGTTTGTTGCACACTGTTGCAAGTCTTGATATTAGGATACTCATGAAGATTTTTCTCATTGTTTCCAGCAGTGTGATAGGGCGAGTGATGTTAATGTTCCCCATCCAGTCTTTGGATTTTGGTATTGGGTACACATTTTCATTTTTCCAGTCCTACGGTACCTCTTCAGTACTCATGATTTTGTTGAAGAGTAACACTATCAGCTTAACTCCCTTTTCTTCCAGGTTTTTAAGCGCGATGTATGGAATTCTTGATAGTCCTGGAGCGCTGCAGTTTTTCTTACCTCGGATTGCCTTCTTTATCTCTATGGCTTCTATTGAAGCTAACATGTCACTAAACCATCTGTCTTGAATCATTTCCTTAGGCTTATACTGTTTTTTCCAATATGAAAAATCTTTTATATCTAATATTTATCTGTGTCTTGTCCATTCTTGGAAGTGGTTTCGGATCTTATTCTTGACTGTAAGTGGATCCGTGATTACCTCGACCTCATTCTTTGCCTTCTGCTCTATTAATCAGCGTGTGTCTATAAACCTAGGTTGATGGTTTAGGATATTGTTGATCATCTTTTTTGGATGTTCCTCCAGGTTTTTGTATCTTTGTGCAATGTGTTTTTGTATTTTCCTCCTTTTTTCTTTCTCGACTGTGAACTTGGCTATTTTGTTCTCTATTTCCCAGATCTCTCTTGTCTCGGATAGCCATCTGTGAAGTTCTTCTTCATTACTCGTTGAGTCTTGCTTGAGTAAGGGTGGTTTTGTTGCAATGTTCCTTGTTGTATTTATTTCTTGTATCAGTTCTACTATCTGTGCTTCTGTGGCAGGGGTGCATATGTTCGGGTTCGTTTTCCATGTCCGACATTTTCTATATAGAGTGCCAATCTTGAGTGGTTCCTGCATAAGTTTTTTGTATTTGGATTTGTGTATGGTGCTAATGTTTTTCTTTCTTCGCTTTTTCTTTAATGTGGTTTCTGCTGCCACCTTGATTGATTCTTTGAGGTGTTGCCATGTTTTCTCTACTATTGTGGAGTCTTCTTTGAAGAATTCGGTTGCTTTTCCTTCTATTTTTCTAATGAACCTTGACCATTGTTTAGGGCTTGAGTTTGTGTAATTGATGATGTTCTGTCTGTTGTTTTTCCTGTTTGATAACTTACTTCACGATGTATGGGGTGTGATAAGATGTGTAACTACCATTTTGTTTTGTGTTTTAATTACTGATTCCACCACTATGTGTTCAGCATTAATGATGTGTGGTTGTAATGGGCTGGAGACCCATATATAGTTCAATCTGCTCCTATAATTTGATTTTGTTCTATTGTATGTGTAGCTTCTTTTGTCGGGGTGGGCTTGTCTGAATGTGTTTATGAAGTCGTAAGTCTCTAGTGAGTTAATAAAGTACTTGAGCTTGCCTCCTTTACCTTTTTCTGAGGTACAGTCCTTTTAATAGTCTGCTACTTCGTTGAAATCACCCATTACTATTACATACTGTACATGTTGTTGCTTTTTGCCTCACTGATTTTGCCCTTGCACCATTGTAATAGTTTTTTCCTGTCCTATTTGTTGGTCCCGTCTGATAAGTTGTATATTGTTATTATTCTGTATTGAGTTCGCCCTTTGAATGCCATGTCTACTGCGATCCCTCAATTGATATATTCCTCACACCTGAAGATATGTGTTGTCTATTTTTTCTTTATTAAGATACTGACTCTTGCTCCGTGGACCTGTTATATTGGATTTGTTGATCAGATTTGATATCTGTCTTCTTCATCACGCTATCTTTGGTTTCCTGGGAGCCAGGTTTCTGTGAGCCCTAGTAAGTCGATTTGTTGTTCTTGTCCGTATTCTAGAATTGCTAGCTTGTCTGTTTCCGAGTTAATTCCTCTAATGTTTAATGTTCCTATTTTCCAGAAATTGAATGATTCATTAGTGTTGAGTTTCTTTACATTTTGCCTGTTAAAGGCTTGGTTTCCCAGGTGTCCCCTAATCATAATTGTTTAGGAGGAAGGAAGGGGTCTGTTCAGGGATATTGGTTGTATTGGTAGGTGTGTCAAGGCATTCCATCATTTCTTTCATGATAGATGCCATTGTGGATTCCATCTGATTGATTCTTTCGTTTATTAGTCTCTGATGTTGTCTAATGTCCAGCCTTTTGGGTGATGGAGTTCAGAAGCTTGAACTTCCAAGTGAGAGTTCAGTTTGGGGGAATAGTCTGTAATTGTGGTTCTTTCGCTTTAATGTGGAGACCTGCTTCAATCGCTGTGACTCTCTTGTCCAGGATATGTATTTGGTGTTTAATGGCTTTTAATTCTGCTTAGATCTGTTTGAGGATATCTACTATGTTTTCCCTACTTGTAGTTGTGTAAAACCCTTTTGTTACACTAGTATATGTGCGTCCTGTGATGAGGAGGTTAAATGCCGTTCTCCTATCTTGTTTGATGGAAAGATTCTCTCTTGCGTTGTTTAACCGGAGCCTTGGTTGGCCCAGTCTGTTAGTTCTTTCTCTTGGTGTTGATTTCTCCTTCACAATTGGGCAATGAATATGTTCATAATCATGGGCTCTGCAGTTGAAGCAAAGTTTAGTTGTTCTTGTGATTCAGACCAATTCATTGTCCTGGAGGCAGAAGTTCATGCCTTGTGCTCGGTTAAGATTTCTGTCATCTTTATAGTATAGGATGGTGAATCGCTTGTTTTGATTCATAGAAGTAAGGGGAAAGTAAACTGCTTGAGCTTCTGTCTATTCGATAATCTTTTTGAGTTCTTCCACTGAAGTTCCCGGGGAAGGTTGGCAAGTGTTGCGCTATATTGATTTCTTTTTTCCCTTTTAATGCGGGTTCTGACCATTGGGTATACCCTTATACAGAAGATATCTTTGTAGATAGCCTACTTCTGGACCTGTTTCTCATATTCCTCTCTTGTTTTGAACTGAACGATTCTGGATTTGACTTGTTCTGCTGGTTGCAGGGTTATATATTCAATCTGGGTTTTTTCTTAAAATAGATTTGTGATGTCCTTTTCTGAAAGTGGTTGGGGATATCCCAGATTCTAATGAATCGGGCCTTGCATTCTGTGTCACCAATTTGGGGTGCTAGTCTAAATTTGGCAGTCTCATTGTCAGTGATCTGAATCTCATATGCAGCGATAGTCTCATTATAATTGCTAATATGGCGGCAATAGTTGGAGATCTGATTGGCTCTTCTGTTCGAATGTGTTTCAGAGTTGATAGATGCCCTAGTTTGTCATGGACTTGGTGAATTTTTTCTTTGGTTAAGAGTCTCAGCAGTTGGTCTGTGTTATGAAGATTTTCCCTGGGTGGAGTGTGTCAAATGTTTCCTTGGAGGTTGTTCGTTCTGTTGCTTTGTACCTTGGTCTCTGCTCTTCTTCATAACTATACTGGTTGTTGGTGATATTCTCTGTACCGTTGGGTATCTCTTTCCCTTTTTAGATGTTGCCGTTGTTGAAACTACTGTTACTAGTGATGGTAATTTAGATTTAGTGTTTATTTCTACCGTTGTTTTGACTGTTTCCATGATACCCTCCTTGGGGTTTATGCTGTTGTCTTGTTCTTCGTTCTCGAGCTCCATGCTTTCATCTTGGGTTTGGATGAGGTCTTGTGTAGTTGCTAAGATTTTTTTCTTTTTTTCTTTGTCCGTTGTCACTCTGCTTCTCTTGGCACTGGTAATTGGGTTGAATTTGTTTGATATTTTGATCTTCAGGAGTGGTTTCGCAAATTTGCCACTACCGGTGATGATTCTTTCGCTGGTATAGTTAACCATAGTATCTTTGACTCTAGGGGACCTTCTGGATATGATTGTTAGAGGAGCTCTTTGTGAGCATTGAGTTTTTTCTTGTGAACTTTGGATTGTTACCATAAAAGGAAATTTTTACAAATTTTGATGTGAGTGGGAAAGAGTTTTTTTTTTTTTTTTTTTTTTTTTTTTTTTTTTTTTTTTTTTTTTTTTTTTTTTTTTTTTTTTTTTTTTTTTTTTTATCCAAAAATTTGATTTATTAGTATAACTTTTTAAAAAAATTATTAATATATGATTTTTTTTTATTGTTGTATTGGATTGATTATATCAATTTATTTGTACTTGAGCCAACTTCCATTATAAGAATTATAAATAAAATTAGTTCATATCATATTCGATTGATAATTATAAACTAAAAAATAAATATACTGAACAAAATTATAAAGAGAGATAAGGTATAATAATCACATCAAATCATTATCAGCTAAAAAAAAATTAAAATTGTTTATTACTAAATTTATATATTTAGCAAAATTGAATTCAGCATTTGTAAAAGAAAAATAAGTATTTATCCATAATTAAGTAACAATAAAAAGAAAAAAATAAAAGTAAGAGATGAAGGGTTAAAAGAAAAAAAAGAAAAGAAAAAGCTATATTTATAAATACCATAATTACGTATTATATATAATTATTGTCTACTTATTATATCAATTATGTATTATATGTAATTGCTGTCTACTTATTATATCAATTATATATTACGTCATGTCTATATATATAATTGTTGAAGGTTTTGAGTTATTATAAAATTTTTTGATGAATCATAATTTGTAACCAAATATTATTTTTATCTAAAACTTATATCATAAAATAAATATATAATACTTTTATAAATTAATTAAAAAAATTAAATCAGAGTCAAAATAAAAAAGATTTGTTAATTGTAAATATGAATATATTTTTTAATATATAAATTTATATAAATTTAATTTGTTAAGTATTATAAAATAAATAAATTTATATGTATAATATATAATTTAAAATTTTGATTATTTTATAATATTATAATTAATGAATTTTTTATTAAAATAAAATAAATTAATATTTATTAACAAAAATTTTAATTTTATTATTTTACAAAAATTTCTATCATAATACTTTTTCCCGTTCACTTGTGGTGTAGCAAATCCAGGCAACAAAACAACAAAGAGAAATAGGACATGGAGAAATCCAAAAGACAGCAATACGTCACCAGCAGGCCAAACTATAACATCGATAAGATATCTAAGGGTAAGGCCACTCTTATTGAAAGAAAAAAGGAACAAATACCTGAAAAAAAACATACAACAACAACTCAAAGTGACAGCAAAAATAAAGAACAATTCTCTCCCTCCAAAAATGTCCCCACCCCCGAACAAAACTACTCAAACAGCATCGCAATAGCAATAAGTAGCAACAGAAATAACAATAGCAACTCCAGCTCATGGAGCGAGCAAGTCGAATGAAAGCAACTCCAAACATCAGCAGCCACAGAACAGACAATTACTAATACGGAACCCATAGTACAGTACATACTAAGGTTAGACGACTCTGATATTGATATAGATCTTAACGAGGAATTCTCAGAAACAGAAGATGATTGGCAGATTGCTGGTAACAGCAAAGGAAGCAATAGAAGACCTTTGACATATACACCTGTTTCAAGACCACGACCCAGGTCACTCTTCGACCCCAGACTCAGACTTAGATGTGAAAGAATAAAGCTCAAAGTAAAAGCTTCACTAATTCCTGGCAAAACAACTCATAAAAAAATACTCCACATTACGAAAGCCCTGAACTTGCCAGAAGGCCTTCTCTTAATCCAAAATGAACGCCGCGAAGATAAAGACTATATCATTACCATATTCAGAGATCAACAAGCAGCAGATGATGCAAGCAACCTTATCTTTCCAAATACAGATAACTTCCGCTTATTACATATAGAAAAAACCATATACAGGCTTAATAAGGAATACAGCATAAGAGTCTGAGACATCTCTTTGAACACAAGACTCATAGACGTACAACAAACCTTTGCCAAATTCAGGCAGATTAACAATATAAAATGACAACCAAAAACATGTGGCAATCCGCAACAATCACATTCACCGATAGAGAAGACAAACTCAAACTCCTAGATCAATGGAGCACACTAATCAAAGCACATTCAGTAAGAATTTTCGACGCAGAGTGGGATCTAGAACAAATGAAAAACTGGAGCAATTATTTCCTCAAACTCACAAACCTCCCACCCAATACAAACACTTTCAATCTCAAACTCATCTGTCAAGAAATAGGGGCCAAAACATGCTACATCCCCCATCTCTTATTATATAAATCCAGGAAATATGCAGTTCTCAGTTTCAGTAATAAAAACATACTTCAGCAAGCACTCATCAAGACTTTTACACTAGAAGAAACAGTCCTTGAATGCAAACTGATTAACACCAAGCTCTGCACCATTTGTAACAGTATACAACACCTAATAGCAAATTGCACTATCAAAGAGAGAAGGGAACAGTGGAAAGACTTCAATCGTGAACAAGCAAACAAATTCGGGAAATTATATCAATGCTTCAGATCAGCGAATTTAGCACCTATCCGCAAACTAGTGAATCCATCATCAAGGAAGACTACAGCTATTTCAGGATTATATGCATCTGCAGTAAAAAACAGAACCTCTCAACAACAACCGCTGAATATCTAATATGATGAAAATCAAGGTATAGCAAATTTGCTGACCGAAATCTAATGTGAACTCAAAAACATCATGAAAGTGCTGTATAATCTCAATGAGAGGATTGATAGTTTAGAACAATACTGTTACAACAATGTAGAAGAGATGGAGGAAGACCAAGAACAAAACCGTGACAATAATGAACCCATTATCTAACATACATCAGACTTGAACAATATACAACAACAATAACAACAACTACATACATTTATTAGCAACATGGACCAAAAAATGAATGCTCTCATCTCCACAATCCCCAACATGATTCCGGCAGGTACAAATCACTCTTTTCTCCCCACCAAATATTAAATATGGGTAACATGACAAGCAACACTCCCATACCAAAAGAATCAACTCATCAAACTCCGTATCTACAACAGAATACAAACAACCATAACAAACAATCTAAGAGCAGTTCTGACTCACTTACACTTCAGGACAACCATACACACTGCACCACAACAATACAAAAACAAGTGACAGACAATAGCCAACTGGACTCTCACAAGTTAACAAGTATAAACGAATCCCAGGACACAGAACAAAAACAGCATGAATACCGCATATTAGAAATACAACACAACACAAAAAATAGCAACTCAAACCTTCCATACTGAACCATAGTCACACTCAATTGCAGAGGTCTCAACGATCAACTAAAAAGAGAAACCTGGTTCACAACATGGCAAATCAACAATTGGAACATCATCATCTCTACCAAGACCAATGAAATTGATCAAGAGACAAGAACCTAAAAAACATCAATACATGCTACATGGTGGATGTGAGACAGATCCATTGGAGTGGGAGTGGGCATTGCTATCAAAAAACCCCTCTCAAATAGAATAATTCAAGTGCAAAAGTTTTAGTTCAGAGCCATATGCATCGACATTGCATTACCGAACAAGAACTTCTGCAGAATTATAGGAACATACACACCTGCCAGTGCGGGTAAACTTAAGAAAGAAATACAGAAACAAATCATCAAGTGAATCAAGCTACAAAATCATAACAACTGGCACATTATCATAGAAGGTGATTTTAATTACAACCACTCCCATAAACTAAACCAAATAAGCACAACTAGGAAGATACACAAAGACCAAACAGATCGCTTCTACCAACGACTCACTGAACTAGATATGGTCGATTCATATAGATAGCACAATCCCCAAGGTAGAGAGTACACATGGCACGTCTCTCCACAAGAACACTGCAGCATATCAGCAAGTAGAATAGACATGATCCGGACCAGCTCTCACCCAATATAATGCACAATAGATGCTTACATCTCTGACCAGTTAGATATATCAACAGACCACTATGCACAGATCACATACATCGAGAGCTGGCAAATAGAAACAAGAAGTAAATGCCAATGATGCCCCAACTCAAACTCTAGACTACTATAGGAACAGACTACATAAGAACAATGAAAATCTTTTGCAGATTATATAGACATAAATACAATAAACATGGCAGACAACATTGAAAACAATCAAATAGATGTGGACAAGCAATGGAACAGACTCAGATAAACCATCCTCAATGCAGCCAAAAAACACATTCCAAGATACTGCGAAAAACAGAGAAACAGACCTAAGTGACAGAGTACCACAAGACCCATTCTTCTCATGCAACTGAATTAATATCACAAACAAATCCTTCTACAATATAAGCTCCAACAAAAAAGTGATACAGAAAAGATAAAAATACTATATAATACTATTAAAGACAAAGTTCCTATATAAACATGGTCATCGGATAGTACAAAAGAAGAAGCCATTGAAGAAATAAACACCCTAATAAAGGCAGAAAAGGTCGCAAGGAAGACAGAAATAAGAGAAAAAAATAGAGACAACATCATTATCGCATGTAAAAGAAGAAACCAATGGTATGATACTGATAAAAAATGGATAATCAGATTAGTTCTAGACAACCCTAAGAGAAGTATAGGCACAACCAAGCTGATCAAAGAAGTTGGATCAGAAAAAATACTTATACATGATTCAATAGAGATAAAAGAACAAGTCAGAGAATACTTTCTACAATGGATACAGCACAGATACATATACGAATACAAAGGAACTATATGACAACAAACATACCAACCCAATAGTGAAATCAAATTCGAATAGTACAAACACACAATAATATCCATCACTGTAACAGAAGTCAAAGAAGTTATCGCTAGCACTAGCAACAAATTAGTCCCTGGGCCATCAAGCATTCCATATATTGCATTCAAACACATCAACATATTAAAAATCTAATACTTGACAATCATGTTCAATAACATACTAGTTAGCGAAAAACTATTGAAAGAGTGGAAATAAGGCACCATCTACCCAATCTCTAAACCTAAGAAGTGGTACTACAACATCAACATTACAAGACCAATTACTCTCTTCAAATCCATTAAAAAGATATTCACAAAAATTATTAACAACAGACTGACAAAGATCCTCAGCACTTACCCAATCCTTTCCAAAAACAACTGGGCTGCTCTCTCTGGAAACAGTATACATAAACCAATAACAATTATAAATCAGGTACTTGAAGATGCAAGAGAGAAAAATAAATCATGTCTTATGCTCTTCCAAGATATGAGCAAGGCTTAGACTCTGTCAATATACAAAGATTGGTAACTGCACTACAACACATCAAGATTCCCAACAAGCTCATCAATATCATCATAGACTGCTTTACAGACAGATCGAATAAAGTCATAACCCATTTCGGACTCATAGAGTCATACAAAGTAAAGGAAGGCATCAACCAGGGTGACACAATATCTCCCTTACTATGGCGAATATACTATGACCACCTCATCATCACAATTAGCAATATGAAGGAGTACCAGATGGAAAGCCAAAAATCCAACCTTGACAATGGAAGTACAACAAAAATTAACATCTCAATTACTGTTTATATGGATGACACCACCATAACCACTCAAAACAGAGAACAACTTGAAGAAATCACAAGGGTCTGCTCATCATTCTATCACCTCAATGGAATCACAGTCAACCCAGCCAAATCGGAACTCCTAATTGTAAACGCATCACAAGAAGACATTCTCTTTCAAAATCATACTATTACATAGACATCTAAAACACAGGCCATCAGAGTGCTAGGAGTCTGGTATAAATGAAACAGAGGGAAAAAAATTCAACATGAGCTCATCAAGAAAAAAGCTTGCAGTATCAGTAAAGTTATTGCCTGGAAAAGCATTACAGACAAGATACACACATACATTATCAATCACATCCTTTTCCCATCCATCGAATATCTACTAACAAATCTCATACTATTGACACATGATATCAATTGGATCAATAGAAAAATCAGAACCAGCTTCAGAAAAAGAGTCCAGCTGGTATTCTCTGCCCCTAAGGTCATACTGCACCTAAGTACTTCATATAACATTATATAAACATACACACGCCAAATGCAGAAAAGCTGCAGCAATATACAAAAGCTCTACAGCAGTGATAATATAGCTGGACAAATAATAAGAATGCATACACAACAACTTCAATGGGCTACATGTCAAAAACTGGACATCTTCAAATAGTATCCCAAAATCCATCCCACATGATCAAACTTCTTACAAGACCTCCTTAGAGAGATACAATCACAAAACATAACAATGCATCGACATACTGAAGTAAACCAACATACACACAACCTGACATACATCAAAGACATTCTCGATTCTCCAACATATAATAGCATAAGGAAAGGCCTGAGAGCATACAACATTATTTGGATAGAACTACTTAATATCTATTGTATCAAAGCCCTCGAATGGCATCAATAGGAGCTCTATACAACAAAACTACAAACGTAAAGAATCAGCATGGTTTTAGAAGATCAAAACAACTATTCAATATTACATTAACAACCATCTCAAGTTCAACACCATCAATCCTGAGGCACAGATACAATCCTCCATACAAGAAACCATTGACAACCCAAGCCTGGAAGTATCATGGTATATTACAAAAATCAAAAATACCACTACCCTGGATAGAAGAATCAGCTTCTATGACAATACTCTCAAACTTCGACATTATACAATGACCGACAAATTTTCAATAAACAAATGTTCCGGTTGTGACCTGAACAAGAACATCAACAACAGACCAGATATGTGTTGCTTCAAAGTCTCACAAGACAAGACCATAAACATGCCGGTTGCATCAACATCAAAGTCAACACAAGAAAACAACAACGAAACAAAAATAAGGCTACAGGTATCACCCACAAGTATTGAGAGATGGATTGTTGAACCCAATGACAAATTGGAATTAATCCAAATCAACACAACACCAGCTACTATTCGTAGAATACAAAAAACAATCAAATTCACTAGGCAGCCAAACGAAGAATCAGGAACATATACAACCACTTCGTGGAGAAAAGAAGTTTCCATATAACAACCGATGGTACTTTCAATATCTCTCAACTCACAGCAATGGGAATCGGCTTCCTTATCACAGACCATTTCGGAGCCACACACAAAACATTAGGCATAAACTTATAGGACAGGCATCCGCTTTTCAGGCAGAAATACTAGCAACCACAGTTGCAATTGACTGCATCCCACATAGTAGCACAATAGTAGCCTATACAGACTCAACAAAGCTAATCAAAGAAATAACAGATGCAAAACAAGAAAAAAATAAACAAATCACTGAATACAGGCTTATACAAAACTTACATCATACCATCAAGACAGCACAACTCACATTTTACTGGGAAAAGATAACTGAAAAGGAAGACACCAATGCAACCCTTAGAATAGCAGATGAAGCTGAAAATCAGCTCTCAAAAGCAATACAGAAGACAGCTCCCTCATGACCTTCCTACTCAAACATATAACCATATCCTTCTTCTATAACAAGATCATAGAGATTTCTAACAATATTCGAAGAGTATTAAAACAAAGGTGACAAGCTGAACTAATACATGAATGGTGTAATCTCATACTCAACAAAACAATTCATTCCTCACAGAAGGAGAACATCAACTGGAAACACTCTATAGAACTCTTCCACTTCTCAAAATTCTTCGGAGCACATACTAACAGTCTCAACCATATACAAAGATGATTTGTGATCAAACTATGGAACCTGAAGCTTCCAACAATGCATATACTGCACAAAAGAAACCAGAAATATACATATCAACCCAATGTTTCGCATGCACTGCAACAGAAGACAATATTTATACCTTTCGATGTCCATATCATGGGATTGAAATTAATGACACAATCATATTAACTATACACCAAGAAATAATTATAAGAACAGAAAAAGAAAGCATACATTTAGCCAAAGCGGAGGTAATCAAACACATCCAGAAAGCCAACCTATAGGACCTGCACTTAAGAGAAGCTATCAGCAAAAAAGTCATAGAAGTTTTCAGCAAGTTCCTAGCCTCAGGAAAAATACCTGAAGCCCTAAAAAGTTACATCAACAACATCCGATTCATTATATATAATATATGGATCGATAGATGTAGCCACCTACAACTATGGAAAAAAGTACAAGGCATCACAAAAAAGGACAAAATAAAAAAGGAAAAGCAAGCCAAGAAAAACAGACCCACCCTAGATCCACCACCCACACCGCACCAGGAAATCCCCACAGAAATATTGAAAGCCATTTTTCAAGATCTAACAACAATATATGATATCTTCAACTGCACACCTAATGGCATCTAGGCACGTTAGTACCTCCTATAGAGGACAACAAGTCACAATGGGTATAATGTAAATTGTATCAATTGGTTTTTTGTTTTGCTACACATAGAAACAGTCTATAAAATTGCTTTGTAAATAAGAGTACATGTAATGCATATAATCAATAAAATAGACAAAGTTGTATGTAAAAAAAAAAATTTTAATTATTTTAAATTTTTTTATTTTTATATATATTTACTAATAAAAAAAAAAAAACTCTTTCCGCTGATCCTCCTTTTTCTTAAAAATTTCTTTTTTTGGCAATTTTTTGGAAAAAAGTAAACCTGGTCAAACACACAAGAAAAAACAACATATCTTTCAAACCAAGCTATCAAGCTTTTGCAACTCACATACAACAAGCCTTTCAGAAACATCAAGGAAAGAGATATACATTGTTTTACTGTGATAAAAATAGCGTCTACTACCATTGGATAGCTATTTTTAGTCATGATCTTTATTCTATTTCTATTTTTATCTATTTATTTATAATTATTTCTTTGATATTCTTTGATATTCTTATTGGTACTTGATTAGCATAGATCACTTTATCAAATATAGCACGTAACATAATTTACCGTAGATCAGGCAGCCCAGAAGGCCTAGGTTTAAAGGATTCTTAGTAAATCTCTTCTTGAATAATTCTTTATTATAAATCACGTCTTTAAATCTTTCTTTAGGAATTGTTCTTTTAAAAGCCATTCCACTTGGACACACTGGTCAAATATAAATTTGATTACATTTTGGTGATGAAGACAAGACCTTGCTCTTCAAAAAGGATATTTGGGATAGGATTAATCTTTCTTGAAAGAATATTTGAATGAATAACAACTTGGATAATTGGATTCCAAAACCACTACCGGATTTTGCAACTACTTATCCTGAATATTTTCTTGAAACTCCTTCTTCTTCTTCTTCAATCCACTTTTTGGATACTTCTAATCACAACCAATACAGTGCAATTCATTCTTCTCCACTACCTTATAATTTGTAATGAATAATATTTTTTAGGACTCTTGGAATCAAGCAGGCCATCCTTATAATTTGAATCAACCTTGGAATAGGTATTTCCCACAAGGACAGGATAATAATGAGGAAAGTAATGAACAGGAGGAGCACCATGACAACCATCAGGACCATAGGGAGAATGAACAACAACCACTACTACACAGGAATAGGCCAGGCCAAAGGCAAAGGAATGAACAAAGAGAGGAGTAACAAAATCAACCTATCTATGATCATGAACAAAATAATAATCAAAATTTCATCAATGTACTGTAACAACTTTCTGAATCAATTGCTGGAATGAATGCTCCAAGGAACAACAACCAAAGGGAAATAAAACTGGTGAACCTACCAATCTTCAAAGGAGAGGAACAGGATTCTCTTACTTGGCTCAATGAATTTAATGAAGGATGCAGGGCAAATTGCATCAATGAATGTTGCAAATTTGAAATACTTCCCTCCTATCTCAAAGGAATTGCACATACTTGATGGTTTTCTATTAATGAACAAATCAATTACTGGGACAATGCAGCACATCTAGCTGAATCTTTTGTGTATCAATTTCGTGCAACTTGGTGTACTACTTATCACAAATTAAGGTGGATGATTCAATTAAGGCAGTGAATACAAAAACCAGGAAAAACTGTGAATGAATACCTGAATGCAATAACTTTTCTTTACAAGCGCATTAATTCTGACAACAACTACTCTCTTGAGGATAAAACTAGGCAATTCATCAATGGATTAAGGGATGAATTGAGAGAGCCAGTT
>CAJVPT010002483.1:0-17574 GCA_910592055.1 Acaulospora colombiana
CTTCTAGTAATACAATAGGTCTTGTATTTATAAGATCACATTCCCATGGCTTTGGTTTTGCTATTGGATAAATGTGGGTTTATTTACAACCAGTGGGTGTTATTTACTATTTTAGAAAAATGTTTATCATTTTTCTTAAATATTCTTTTTCATCTTGACCTAACCTTTTTAACATTTCATAGTTGATTTGTGATTTTCCTGGAGCTTTGTTATTGAGAAGTATTCGAAGTGTTTTACTCAATTATTTTTATGAAATAGGGTTTAAAATCTTTATACCACCATGCCTTGATATAGTTCTTAGGATTGTATTTTTCTTTCCAGTTATTAGTGAGATTATTAAAGGTGACCTCTCACTTTCTGAAGGTTTCCTGATGATATCTTTTAACTTCTTTCTCAATTTTGTTCTTTTTGGTCGTGATATATTCAGATCCTTCTTTTTTAACTTTGGCCCTATCCAAAACTATTTTGATATGCTCTCTTTCTATTATTGAGTTTACCATTTTCCTTTGATCATTTTGCAGATTCTCACATCTTTGTTCTAAGGCTATTTTAATTATATCTCTAGCCTATTTTGCTTCAAGATTCTGTCAAGTAAATTTAAGACCTTTTATTGCATATTGTATATTCTTTTTCAATAGTATCCATAAGATATTTGGAAGACTATGTTGGATACAACAGTTTTTAATCTGGTAATTGGGGTTGTGAGCTCTGTTATATTTTTCTATGGCTGCACTAAGAATCTGTAGCTTGTTCGAGTTGTTAGAAGATTCTGCTTTTTTGAAGAGTGTTATTAATTGTAATGCTCTTTTGAATTTGTGAACTTTGGACTATGTCTATAGTGCTTACTGTATTTCTTGAGATTGATATGTTTTTGGTTGCAAGCTTGTTGAAGGCAGCCTTGCTAACTAGCTTTTCAAATGTCTTTTATATTTTATTTACTTAAACTTCTCTCATATTTTCTTCTGGTTCTTCTTGTAATAAGAGATCTAATATTGTTTTGAACTTATGGTTCAAACTGTTATCAAATGCCTGTCATTAATCTATTATTGATCCTTTTATATCTATTCTTTTCTCCCCTTTGGTAGGCAATTTATGGATCATGTCTCTGATGAAAAAATTGGTATTATATAGTGTTATTATTAGTATTGTGTGATTACTATTTGTGACTTCCTTCATGCTCTGATTGTCAAAATATAGGATTGGATATCTTATTAGATCTTGTGATATCCATATGTAGTCAATTTGACTACTACTTGTTACATCCCATCTTGTTGAGATTTTATTTTTGCCTTTCTATGCTGCCTGTATGTCTAAGAAGCCCCATTCATTAAGAAAGTTGAATAGAGGAATTTCTGGATGCCATAATAGTCTGAATTTTACTTTGGAAGATGATGATCTATTTTCTGTTGGATTGTATGCTACATTGAAATCCCCCATTAGTATTATATGGAAGCCTTGTCCATGTTTATTCTTGATAAGACTTTTCATTTTCTCTTGAACTTTTTTACTTTTTTGCTTGTTTGATAGGATATATAGTTGCATGATACAGATTTTGTTTCTTTTATCAATAAGTTTACTGCAATTAAATATCCTTCCATTTCTTCTACTGATGCTACTTTTTTTTCAAGATCTTTTCTGATCAGTAGGCTGATTTCTGTTCCATATGTATTGTCTGCATTGGTATTATGGAAGTGTTTATATAATGTCTGATTATTAAAGGCCCATTTTGCCTTTGTTTTGGTCAATTTGGTTTCACTTAATCCTAGTATTCCTATTCCTTGTTCCTGCATCTCTTCTATAAGGCCATATTGGATTACTGTATGTGAGATGTCTCTAATATTGTGTGTACTGATTCATATTACTTTCTTATGAATATTATTATCATCAGTCTTTTTTAATACACCTTTGTCTTTTCTTTCTTGAGAAACTCTATTTTTTCTATTTTAAGAAATGTGTCAATGTTATACTTATTTTGCTGTTGAATCATTTTTTTTTATTTTATTTGTCACCCCTTGCTCTTGTTTAGAGTATTTGTTGTAGGAGAATCGGACCAGTCCTCCTTGTTGTTGTCCTGAACAACTAGTATTTCTAGAAATGATTTGGCCTCCCTCTATCTTTTCTTATTCATTTATTTGAAATTGGTTTTTCTTTTAGTCTTGAGATTCTACTATTCAGCCTTTTTAAGTTTACTAAAATGAGATTTAAGGAGTTCTATCTGTTTTCAGTCTCATATTCCATATCTTTTCTTCAGAAAACTTTTTGTCATTATTGATTACCTATCGGTTTTCTATTGCTTCCTGTGGCTAGACACCTAAATGTTCTATTTCTTTATTGCTTTGATTCATTGTTGTAAGTTTGGCTAGTATTTCTTTTACTTCTTATTAGCTGATCTTGCTTTGATAGTTTTTTGGTTGACTTGTTAAAACTGTCACTATCATTATAAGAGCTCATTTCTTCTAAGCTTCTGAGACTCCATTTGGGCTTCTTATTACTTCTAATATCTGTTCTTCCTAATCTTACAGCAGGTTGTTTAGGTTCATTATTACTTGAATCACTTTCTTGTTTGAAGGCTTCAGGTTCAGAGTCTTCTAACTCAGAGCCTTCTAGTTCAGAGTCTTCTAACTCAGAGCCTTCTGGTTCAGAGACTTCTGGTTTGAAGATTTCTGTCTCATGGGATTGTTCTTTTAAGGCTTTTATTTCTTTGATAAAATGTTTCTTGGTACTTCATGTTAATTTGTATTCATGGATAAAAATATGTTACTTCAATGCTCTTGTTAGGTCTTGGGCTGATGCGAAATATATTACTGTATATCCTCTCCTTTTGAGTGTATGGAGGTTTCTAGATATATAGCATGCTTTTGCTTTAGTATGTCTGATTACTCATGAGATCAAACTAGTTGTAGTATTGTGTGTTCCATATAATCTCAAGGATTGGGAGTTTTGCTATTTAATAATATTATTGATTTCATCATCATCTGGTTCATATTGGATAAAGATAGCTCTGATTGTTTCCTGATTAGTATGGATCATCCATTCTTTTTCCATATTATTGTATTGTTGGTGTAGTATTATTTGAGCTTTAATTCTTCTTTGTGATCTTGAATAATTGTAAATATGAATATTTGATGTCTCTCCATATCCTTGAAGGATAGATTTGATCTCATATCTTGAGTGACTTTGATCAATATCAATTAGGGTTACTATTAAAGATCTTTTGTTCTCTTTTTTCTTTTGCTGAAAGATTTTCTTATATGCAGGGTATAAGACATTTATCCATTTCTCTGTTTCTAGGGATATGACTGTAAAGTTTTTGCCTTCTTTTTTATTAGCTTTTACACTACAAGAAACAGGCAAACAACTTCAACACTAGATCCCTATTTCATAAACAAAAAGGGCAAATATAAAGTAGGAGCAATGACAGCCAATATTCTAGGGGACAATTAAGAAGAAACCAAGGCATACCTGAGTAGCATATTGAAATTGCTATGAAACAAGCATAACCTTCTTCACAAAGAATTTATCAATGGAAATGAATGGTTGAGTTTCCATCTGAAGGAAGAAAAGGATCTTCTCAAATGTTTAAAAGAGATAAATAGAAAGAAAGAAGCTTTCAGTCTACAACAACTCGAAAACAAGGGTACTAATCTAACACAAAATATAGAAATATTAGACAAAAAGATCTTTCAATTAAGAAAAGAGGAAGAGGAAAAAAATATATGGCATGTTAGCTTAATAGATATAGCACACAAAACGGCACAACACCTTATAAAAGAATATCTCAAAAGGTATGGTGAGGTGCAAAATTTACATATCTATAAGGTCAAAACAAAAACAAGGGTTAAGGCTTATATCAAGTGGCATAGCTACCTCAAGACAAACCCAGAAACATTATGGATGACTCCCTTAGGAACAAAAACTACTAGAGCCATTTTCTTCAGGAAAGAACTGACAGACAGAGAGATTAATAATATTTTAATAAAAAGAAATAAAAACTCTGCAAGACTACTAGACACAAAAAGTCCTACTCAAGTTTGGTAGCCAGGGCACTCAACGGTACAGAAGTGAAAGCATGTTATACCCCAAGAAATCCCTTTACACTGAAGAAACAAAACTTCACAGTTATATGTTTTGCATCAAGAGAAGCCCTCATTAAAGCCTGTAAACAACATATCTTCTTACAAGGGTTACACCTATCATGGAGTGTAAAAAATACAGTAACAGAAAATGAAAAAACCTATGATATTGAAAGAAAAAGAGTCATAGCACAAGATATAAAAGTTGAAATAGACAATGAGACACCTAAGACTCATTATTTGATAATGAATCAATCAGCTCTTCCTCCTCTTATAGTAGAAATTATCAATCTCCAAGAAGGCTACACCCAAGAGATCAAAGCAAATCCTATAGAACTCAAATCAGTAAGGTAAAACAAAGAAATAATGAAAGACTTAATAACCCAGTCACAGGAAGTAATAGAGAACCTATTGGCAAATCAAGGTTTAGTCAATACAATGGTTTTGACAAGTACATATCAAATATAGAAATAGAAAATGAAGAAGACCCATTATACCATATTCTAAACAATTTAGAAAAGTTAAATGGCAGAATAGCTAGACTAGAGGGTAGAACAGTTCCTAATAGACAAATAAGATACAGTATAAGAGGGACAAATCACTTCTAAAAAGGCATACCAGTTGTTCAAAATAATAAAAGAAAAAACAAGCCCAGTTTATCCCTAGTAGAAATTTCAAAGAAGGGCAAATATCAACAAAAAGAGCATAACACTGTACAACTAGATAATTTGGATTTAGAAAAATTCTTACAAAGTGAAAAAACTGACTTTTGAAACAAAAAAAAGAAAGAGAAGGAAAAGCAAAGTAATAACAGAAATGTGGAAAATGACATTAAAAAAAAGGCAATAAGAATAGGTACACACAATATAAGAGATATCACTGATATAACTAATCAATATAGTCTTATAGAAGATATAAGCAAGCAAGGCATAGGGATAATAGGATAGTGTGAGACCAAGCTAATGTACAGTAATACAAAATGAGCTTTTAGTAACCAGAAAGAATACAAACACTTCCATAGTATCAACAAAGATACTCCATATAGTATGGTAGTAAGTCTACTAATAAGAAAGAACAAGTCGTATCAGTAGAGGAGGCAGATAGTTATATAATTGCCATCAACATGTTAACAAAGAAGAATAAAATTTGCATTATATAGATTTATATCCTATCAGATAGACATAGACACAAGAAAGTACAAGACAATTTAATAAGCTATATTAGAGGGAAACATGGGTAGGGCTTTCACACAATTTTAATGGGTGACTTTAATATAGCTTACAACCTATCAGAGGATAGAATATCCTTATCCAGGGCATGTTTCAGACCCTTATAATGACCTGAAATTCCTCTATTTAACTTTCTTGACGAATGGGATTTTTTAGATATACAGGCAATATGGGAAGTGAAAGACAAAACTTCTATAAGGTAAGATGCCATAAGCAGTAGCAGAATAGATTTTATCTAGATGTCACAGAGCTTGGCAAAATACACAATTCTATGGTTTAACAATCAAGACATGAAAGAAATTACTGGAAGTAATCACACTATGTTTTTGGTAACTCTACATGATAATAATCTATTCACAAGAAACAAGACCATTAAACACTACACAACATCCAAAACATGAAGGATTGATCTAAAAGAAACATTCCCTGAATAATGGCAAGCCTTTTGAAAAAACCTGAATCATAAATTCAAAACTTCCTTGAAGCTTATGCTTAATAAGGAACCTGATAAAGATGAAAGAGAACTACTAGCAAATAAAATCTGGAAAACCTTTGAAGATCTAATTTGTAGGATAGCTTTTAACAAATTAGAAATTAAAAAACTGATATTAAATAAGGAGAAATGATATAAATACAGTCCAGAATTTATGCAGTATAGAAGAGCTCTTCAATTAAAAACAATCTTTAAGAAAGTGGAGGTATCAAAAGAAATAACAAAGGTGCAGGAGCTCAGTGTGGCTATCAAAAAACATAACACTATCTATGATCTACATCACCAGATAAAAAACTATTGTATCCAATACAGCATTTCCAATATTCCTTGGATACCCTTGAAAAAAGATATCCAAGATGCAATAGAAGGGCTCAAGTTTATAAGTCAAAACTTGGAAGCCAAGAAAGTAAGAGAGGAGATCAAATCATCTTTAGAACTAAGATATAATGATCTTAAACACAGTCAAAAGAAGATGGTAAACTTGTTAACAAACAAAAAAAGAAGTAAAATAGTACTAGACCAGATCAAAGTCAAGCAAGAAGGTATGGAATACATAATAACAAACAAAAAAGAAATTGAAAAAGAAATAAGAAGATACCATCAAAAGGCCTTCAAAAAGCAAAATACCAACTTTGCCAATCTTATTAAAGAGTGAAAAAAGGAATATGATTCTAAGCAGTACATCCAATATGCATGGTATGATAACCTTCTAGAACCAATCACACCAGAAGAACTGGAAGAAACTCTCCATATGCTTCCAAATAACAAAGCCCCAGGAAAATCCCAGATTAACTATGAAATGCTAAAGAAATTGAGTCAAGAAGGAAAAGAATATCTGCGAAAGATGCTGAATATCTTCTAAGATAAGAAGTTATAACTTTATATTGGAAACAAAGCCATATATATCCAATAGCTAAACCAAAACCATGGGGTGTGAATTAGTAAATACAAGATCAATCGTATTATTGGAAGTTATCAGAAAATGCTTCACCAAAATTCTAACCACTAGAATGAAAAACATTTGTATGATCAACAATATTCTTAGGGGCCCTAACTACGCAGGATTGCCAGGAGAGAGTACAGCAGAACCTATTCAAATTCTCAACAACATTTGTGAAGATGCAAGAGAAAATAAAAAGAGCTATAGATACTCTTTCAAGATACAGTCAAGGCATATAATACAATTAGCCTGGAAATGCTAATCAAAACAATGAAAAGAATCAAGGTATCCAAAGGTTTTATCAAGATTATGATGAGCCTGTTCCAAAATAGGGAGTTCAAAGTGATATTTGAGAATATCCTCATGGGGTGAATAAGGCAAGAGATGAAATAGATTAAGTAGAAACCATCTCACCACTAATGTGGAGAATTTTCTATGACCCTTTGCTATGCAAAATTCAAGAAGACATAGAACAGGGATACAAAATGGAAGTTTTATGGAACCCTGATCTAAATAATACCATCACTAAGAAACTAGAATCTAGACATGCAGCCATAGCCTTCATGGATGATACCATATGGATAGCAATGTCCAAAGAAAATATGGAAAAGATTCTAGAAACAGCAAGAATCTTTTACAAAGCAAATAACTTTCAGATCAACAGTAACAAGTCAGTTTTGGTTACTATCAATAATCCTAATTACTATTCAAAAGAAGTTCATGCAGGAATTAACAAAGAAGTGGTTAGAGAGTTAGATAGAAAAGAGCAAGCAAGATTCTTGAGAATATGGACAAACAACCAGAAAACTGCAATCAAACTCAAAGAAAGGGTCTTAAAAGAAATCAATACTGTTATGAGAGTCCTTAAAAACAAGAAATTGACTGATAAGCAAGCCCTTTATATACTAAATAGAGTATTGATTTTGAGAATAGAATTTAGAATACAGTATAATATATTGTCCTAAAAAATATACAATAACTTGACAGTAGCATATCATAAGCTCTTCAAGAACAAAGTAGTCTTATATAGATCCATTTCCAACAGTATGATCCACTATCCGAAGATACACAATCTTAAAAGTATATGGATGCTTCAAAAAAAAAGTCAAATAACTGGACTTTGTAATAGAATAAACGATCAGGGTCTAGCAGGGCTTATGACAATTATCAGATTGAAACAAGTATAGATTAAGCACTGAAAGCCTCTCAATCTTCTTTCATGTAAATCTCTAGACCACCTAGAGGATAAAAGAAATTTCACTTTGCAGGTTCTTAAGTTAACTAAAGACTTGGGACTAACTTTCCAAAGCTGGAAGTGAAATGATATTTTTGAGTAGACCAAAGGCAATAGTCCAATTCAAGAATATCTAAAAAGTAGAAGAATATAGAAAGGCAATACCATCTTTGCAAAATAACAGGTTAATGTACATAGACCAGTTGTTAAACCAAAACCTCACAAAGTTCAGAAAGTGGAGAATAATTCAACTTATCCAGCAAACTAGCAAAGGCCCTATTCCAGGATGATATGATATCCTACAAAGAACCATAGCTAAAAAAAGTATAGAAGACCTTATAACATTTTGGAAAAAAAGGTAGGAAGAAAAGTGATTATCAAAATGCACCTGACAGAGATAAACAAAAGAAAACCTGTATAGTTGTCCAGAAAGAGAATTGACAAATAATATTGAAAAAACTGATTCAGGAGAACAGTCAAGATACTGCGATAATTCATCATTTCAACAATCAGAAAACAGAAGATGGTCTAGAAACAGTACTTACCAAATGCGTAGGTGCTCACTAAACAATAAAAATGGAAATGAATATAATATAGAAATAGAATCAGATTTGGTCTATACTATATTATTCTTAAACCATCAAAAAATACTAGAAAAGCACAATCACTGAAAGTTCCTTGTTCACTATTGGAACTAGATAGTATAATAATCAAGAGTATAGTTCCAGAAACTCAAGATTCGACAAATGACCAAATTAAAAAAATGAAACAAGTATTAATAGGAAATTGAAAACAAGAAATACTTAGAGACAATGTTAAGCAAAAAATATATCAAGATCACTTACTTGAAATTCTTTAGTATAATCTAGGATCCTTAATCGACTATGGAATGAGAATGCAAAAATAGGTGTAGCATGGATACAAACTAAAGAAGCTGAAAAAGAAAGTAAATTTCAGACAGGAGTCAAAAACTGGTCCTCATTCACAAGGGCAGAACTGGTGGCATTGATTACAATAACTTTATTAACTCCAATAGACAGTACTATCAAGATTTTCACTAATAGTCAAGTCTGCATCTCTAAATGGAAAAAGCTGGAAAAAGAAGATCTAAAGATAACATGCAAAAGATGACTAAAAGAAAAGAATTGATCATTATGGGCAAGAATGCTAGATTTTGTAAAGAAAAAGCATATCCAATTAACTTTGACCAAGGTTAAAGTCCACTCTAACAATCCATAGAATGAAGAAGCAGACTGATTGGCCAAAGAGACATTAAAGCTACCAGCAATAAAATGGAAGAGTCTCAAATTAAGCAAGATACTCACAGAAACTAGGTGATAAGAAGAAATGATAGACAGTTCAATATGACAGTTCATTAAACAAATTAATAAAAGGTCAATGGCTCTATTATGGATGCAGCAACACAGGACAGAAACAAAATGGTATCACCAAGTTTACAAGTAGCAAACCTACTCATAGGATCTGGCATGGGATAGGTTAAAAGATGGAAATACATGGAATACCTCCTTCAAAAGCTTGCAGGGAAGAAGTTTCCTAGTTAAATTAACCAATAATGAACTACCTATCTTAAGCAAGCTAGTAATAAAAAGATCAGACCTATACAAGTAAGCAAGATGTATAGCATGTAATCAGTATCAAAAAACAATAGAACACTTATTAGAATGCTCTAGTAATAAGATTGAGATCCTAGCAACATGGCAAAAAGAATTTGAGACTTTTCTTAAAGAATTCGATAAGTTCTATCTAGAACATAAAAGGGAAGCAGAAGAAAAAATGATATAACTAGCATCTAACAATAGAAAAGAAAAAAAAAATTGGATAAATGGGCTTTAGACTAATAGAATTAGCCTTGCAAACTAGTTCAAGCATTCTTAACTTTTGTGTAGGATTAGTAAAAAGTAATACAATCAAAGAAGCTGCTAACCTAAACTATTATGAAAAAAAGCTAGAAACAATGGCAAAAATGGATTCTAAAAGTACAAAAGAAGGTTTGCAACCAGATCTGAAAACAAGTTTGGAATATGAGATGTGAAAAGATCATTGAATGGAAACAAGAACAAAGAATCAATAGAAGAACAAAATATAAAAAGGCCCAGGAAGCAAGAAGACAAGATCCACAAGATAATCCCAGTCACAAAAGCACAAGGCAAAGAGAAGAAGTGAAAGAGAGTGGAAATAAAAACCTGTAGAAATTATAAAAAATAGGATTAAATATGGGATGAAATGGTTGGGTTTTGATTTTTATCAGAATATTATGCAGTGATCTGCAGTAGTAACCTGTGAGTAATGATGTTAGAAATTGGAAGGGTTTTCACCTGAACTACTAATGAAGTGATAAATCACTCCTGAAGTTGCACTTAGAGTCCTAGATAAATATAAGACTTTGATAAGTGAGTTAATTAGAGATTTAGCTTTAGCGATATATATATAATGTATAGCTTACAATAGTTTAATAAAGCACACATAACTAGCCTAACAGAGGGTTATTTTTTAAAAAAAATAATAATAATATAACTTACTAATATTAAATATTTTTTATTGTAATGAATTCATGCCTGTTCCTATTAACTCTATATAAGTATATATGACTTTGTGTAACTATATATGACTCTGTGTAACTATATACTTGAAGTCCATCCTGTAAGCTATTTTTTAACTTTTTGCATAATATCATTCAAGATCATCTTTAGTGATCCTGGGTTGGGTGCCCATTATAATAGTCAATTTGTCTTGTTTTTTCAAAATAGAAATTAGTCACATAAATAGAAATAATGGAAATCAATATATTTCTTTTATTTTTATTATTATTCTTTTTGTTTTCTTCTTAAGGTATATTATAGTCCCATAAGTCTAGACATCTGTTATGTCAAATTTATATATTTTTAATTATTATATTTATAGATTTATTTATATAATTTTAATTAAAAGGTATTTTAAGCCAGATTCTTATATAGAAAGAAAAAGCTTCTCCTGAAATAAAACAACTTTGTTATCTTGTTAGTCAAATAACAATTGTTCACTGACTTTTTGGAAATAAAGTCTTTTACATTTATTTTCTTGTATTAATGATATTTTTCAAAAATATAGAGAATTAAATTCAAGAATTGTAAAAGCTACTGAAACGAGTGAGACATATAGTATAGTTAGGACAAAATTATTCAAGTGATGGTATATAGAAAATCAAAATCAATTACAACTATATTTTTTATTAGCTTGGATAATAAAGAAAATAGATATTTTGGAATGATGGAAAATAAATGAATAGTAATTTTCATGTTTGATATATATTGCATGTGATTACTTAGCAATACCTGTAACTAGTATGCCTGTGGAACAGGTTTTTTCGATTAGCAAAATTTTAATTACTGATAAAAGAAACCAGCTTTTAGATAAAACAATAAGGGCATGTATATGTTTAATGTCATGATGACAAGGGTCTTTAGCAAGTAACAATTAAATTTTATTTAACATGTAAATTTTGATATATAAAATAGCATTTAATAAAAGTCTTATTGGCTCTAATTATAGTCGTTAAAGCTTTATTTATTAGAGTTTAAAAATAGAATTGCTTTATTGAAGAATTAATTGTTAAAACAAATAATTTCAAAGCAGGTATTATTGCTGCAAATACTAAAATTATAAGCAGGAAAAATGTAATTGTTGATCTGGTGCAAGCATCGTAATTGTTAAAAATTATAATTGTTAAAAACTTATAATATAGTAGATCAATATTACAAACATGGATGTAAATCTATATAAAATCTGAGATATGCAATTGAACATGATTGATTTATAAAAAAAAAAATTACAATCGATTTTATCATCGCTACTAAACAGTTTCTCTACTGAACAGTAAAAACAATACTCTAGCTGCTCTTATATTTTTACCAACTTGTTATAGCTTTGCTTGATATATATACTTGTTTTTTTTTTATATATTTTATTGATTATTTAACAGCCAGCTTTTACTTTATTGATTTCCAGCCTTTTGACTATCAATCCATAGTTGATCACAAGTTATATATTTTATAGCCACAGGTGAGCAATGCTTTGTCAGACTATATATACTGTTGCCATTATTTTATTACTGCTAGTCCTAACTGTAACCTTTATTTTCATTTCACAGTTTTTCGATCCCAGTTGTAATCGATTACAAGCCTTTAACTTATACTATAAACAAGTAAGCAACATTTATTGATACTGTAATGCTTTGCTGTTATTTTATTACTGCCAATATTGATTGTGATACTATTAAACTAGCATGTACTGAGTCAACGAAAGTCAAAAGTTACAAAAAACTATCAATTCCTTTTTGCAAAGGGTGAGTGGAGGAAATTTTTAAATCAACATGCCCTTTATATATTGTATTGATTAAGCATGCTATGTATCTCTAGAGAGTAACCCTGGACTAGTGCAGGTAGGCCCATATTGATACAAGGTAGTGCTTGCAAATATCAATATAGCATCGATGTTGTCTTTAGTGGGAAATCCTATATTGGCAGCCTTTGCTGTGTCGATATTGGGATAGAAATAGTGTAACAAGGGTGCCTGTACTGACAGTAGAAAATCCTGGACTAGTGTAGATAAGCTTGTTGTTGAATATTACTTTCAGGTGCCAGTTGATACCATTTGTTGACAATGGGAAAACCTGGGCCAGCATGTGGAATTTTATTGACAACAGGCTATTTTGGCTATCGATTTTTGTTTGCAGTAGTAGAGTAGCATATATAATATATTAAGCTAATTTTAAATGTCTCAATTTAGAAACCTTCATTGCTACTCTCTATTTTCTTGTATTACAAGAATATGATGACCCAATAAAATATGTTGCATTTTTAAGTAAACTGATATATCACTTGCTGAATATTTGCTTGGCCATTTCTGATCCTAATATTGATACTTATCAAAATGTAAATATAATAAAAAATACTTGTATATATTTCAAGTTTATTAACAATAAAATAATATCAGGTCAACTGGTGAAGGGATTTTTTGAGATTTTTGGTTACTTGTAATAATGATTTGAAAAATACTACTACTATTTTGAGGACTGATATTGACAATACAAAAAAATCCAAAAAAAAGATCTATAAAAATTTTGTAAGTTAAAATTTTTGCAATTTTTTTGTAATAGCATTAATTTAACTAAATTACAGATTAGGAAAAATTTATTGACTTAAAAGTATCTTGAGAAGTTATATGTAGTAAAAATAATATATCTTGAGCTTCTTTTTGGTTATGATAAGAAAAAAATAAAAGGAAAGTGGATATTTTAAAAAACAAACACCTTGCCTTCCTATGTACCTGCGATTGATGCTGCTTCCTATCTTCTGATAATAATAAAAAAAAAATAAAGAAATAATAGTTTGTGATAGAGCCTCCAACAAAGTAATACTGGTTATATACTGAAATCATATTGGTTCTAATATACTTGAACTTATAAGAAGCATAATTATCAATATATTTGTTTTGCACTGACAAGTTGCCCGATTATCAGAAATCAAAGTATTGGATTAAGGTACCTTAATAGTTGATATATTTAACTGAACTTAAGTTTTTAATTTTTAGAATTTTATTAATATTAATATTTGCATTTATCTTTCAACAAAATAAGGTGAAATATTTACCTATGTGCATAACATATCTGTTAAATTACAAGAGTCTGAAAACCAATATTTGCAAGAAGAGAAAATTGTAACAATATAAAATATCCCTTATTAGAAAAAATTAAAAATATCTCTTATTAGGAAAAATTAAAAATTTTAAATTAATAACTATAAAAAAACTATAGTTTTCTTTTCAACTATACCATGCATATATTTCCTGAAGATGTGACCACAAGTATACAAAAAAAAATAAAAGAAAGACTATAATCTACCTTGACTAGATGGCAACAAATATAGTACTATTGACAAAATAATTACAGTTTCTTTCAATAATAAAAAAATATATTTAAATCATCCTTTAGGTCTATGTGAGGCCTATATAGCCTGGTGATATAGTAAATTTATCCACAATGACCTTAATTTTTTGGACCATGCAATTGTAGCTACTTGCTTAAGAATAATATGGTCTATTAATGATAAAGAATTTACTTGCATTAAAGGAAATTTTAATGGAGGCAACTTTTACATGATTAAATAGGAAATTAAAGTTAAAATGACAGGTATTTTTTAAACATTACAAATTAATAAAAATATAAGTTATTAACAAATTAAAATTGTCAAAATTTTTACTAGGAAATACTCTTTATTGCTGATTAGAGAATGAATTGCATAGTATTACAGTATTACCAATAGAAGGTATAACTTGTAGATTATCCCAAAATTTGACCAAAAAAACAGAATCAGCTATAAAAAAATAGAGAAAAGATAAAGAAGAATGTCATATAAATTACCAACACAATCAATTATTAACTGAACAATATGCTTTACAAGTATTTGAAATATCAATAATAAAAAATAAAGCAAAAAATGATATATAAAATCAAGTTATTTTAGAGAGTACTGGCTATAGAAGGGAGTACATTAATATAGAAGCAAGCGAATAACCATGGGCTTATAAATAAATTTATTTAAATTTAATAAAAAAAAATTTTTCAAATTTAAAGTTAAAAAAAATTCTAAAAAGAAATATACTAGTTAAAATTTTTTTTATTAAAATAAAGCCAGGTTAATTTAAATATATTCAATTTAATTTAGTTAAATCAAAGCAGATATAGTTGAACATGCTTTAAAACAGATTCAAAATGTATCAAATCAGTTTCAAATTGTTTTTGCATTGAATCTGAATCAGATTCAGATCAAATTAGATTCAGATTCAGATCAGATCAAATCAGATTCAGATTTGGATTGGATTGAATCAAATTCAGATTTGAATTGGATCAGATTAAGCTATTATAATTTTGAATTGGATTGGATCAGTTAAAATAAATTAATCCATATCTGATTTGTATTTATAAAAATTGGATCAGATTGAATCTAGTTAAAATCTAATCTGATTCGATCTGCTGTGATCACTAACAGCTAGTACTAATAATGGATCCTAAAGTATTTAGTATATAAAATTTTGCAAATTACTTATGTCTTTTTTTGAGAAACAAAATTCATAACTCTTTATTTTAATAGAAACAAAAGTCAGGATATACTATAAATCAATTATTTGAATAATTTAAAACAATTGTATGTAATTTTTTTATATTTTTAATTTAAAAATTTTAATATTTCCTAGTAAAGGACATTTGACTTTGTTCCTGCTTTCCTCTTTAGGGACCTATCTTTACCTAGTACCACCTTGCTTGAGGTTCTATTAAAAATTATTATTTCTTCATTTTTTTTATTATTCTTTGAAGATAAAAGGCAATATCAATTGCAAGTACATGGAAAGACATAAGATTTATTTTTTCAAATATCTATTTTTTATTTTTTATTTTTTTCATTATAATTAGTGATATATTATTTTACTGTATATATCTCTTAATATACTTTTGAATTGATAAATTTTTCCTGACTAGCAATTTAGTTAAGTTAATATAGTTTCAAAAAAATTGTAAAAATTTTAATTATAAAATTTTTATGGATTTTTTTTTTAGATTTTTTTGCTTTATCAATATTTATCCTTAAAGTTGTAGCAACATTTTTTAAGACATTATCACAAGTAATCAAGAATCCCAAAAAATTTTTTCTCCAATTGATCTGGTATTGTTTTATTGTTAATAAACTTGAAAATATTTACAAATATTTTTATTATATTTATATTCCAATAAGTATTGATATTAGATTTAGAAATCAAAAAAAAAAAATAATAAAAAAACTCTTTCCCAATCACATCCAAATTCTTAAAAATTTCCTTTTTAGGAAATTTTTTCGCAAAAACAATTTTTGGGATGAAAAAGAGAGTTTCTAACAAAAACACAACATGTTTTTACAACAAACAACACCAGAACAAGGGCAAACACAAAACAGCACAATACTAAGAAGTGGCAGAACCATCCAAAGACAAATACACACAAGCATGGAATTAGAAATGGTCCCTACAGAACACAAAGGTATTGAAGCAATCTTCGAGATAGATAACTCACAAATAGCAAGACAATAACAACAACAACAAAACCAACTCTACTATAGAGAAGCAAAATACCGCGACCATTTTATTAGTGCACCATCCTCACCAAAGACTTTCAGCATGCCAGCGGCATCAGAAATTGATTGGTTCGAAGAAAGCGAAGAAGCACAACAAGGAATACAGGACAAGGGCAAGGGCAAGGGCAAGGAAACAATCTCTAAAAACCAAACACCGCAACGCCCTCCCCTCACAGATTGGCAAACACAATATGGAAGAAAACATTTCAAGAAAGTACTCCCCTTGGAGCAGATTTCTGGCAAAGATATCAACAGCCAACTATTTTCAGTTAAGACAGCACTCGCAAGATACAAATCAGTTACATTAATCAAAACTAACAATACACCTTCAGGCAAACACATAAACATCTTGTTCGCAGATGAAAAAGAAGCTGAAAGGGCATCCACTATCAAATTAGACAGTAACACTACTATCCAAACACAAGAAATGCCGATTGACAATGATATTACCACAAAAAGCAAGATAATAAGAGTATGTGATATTCCCTGAACGTAACACATGGAGAACTCAAAATTGCACTAATCAAATATGGGCCAATCAGATCCCTACGCATGAAAACATGGGGGTTTGTGGCAATCCGCAGATGTGAAATACGAAAAACAGGAGGACTATGATAGAGTAATCCTTAAATGGTCTATAGGCTTCAAGGGAGACATGTACAGAATTTTTCCATTTCTTAATACCAATCAGATTAAGGAGGAAAGAAGCAAATTTACCATCAAACTAACCAACCTACTACCCAGTACTACGGGATACGATCTTAAACAAATTATTGAGACAACCAAAGCAAAAACCTGCTACATCCCTCAGTTCAATTCTTATAAAAGAAAATGTTTGGCAATCATCAGTTTCAAAGATGAAGAAATACTGGCAGAAGCACCCAGATTCCCAGCTCAACTAGGCAACATTAAACTCAACTGGATCTCCATGGACACAAAAATATGTTACTTGTGTTCCAGCTCAGAACATCAAGTCAAAGACTGTCCAATCCGAGAGAGACAACAAGTTACCAGAGAAAGAAAACAAAATGACGCAAAAAAATTTGTCAGATTATATAGTAGATTCAAACCTAGTGGTACTCAATCCCTTCGAACATCACAAAATAATCAAACCAATTGACCAAGAACCTTTGCAGCAGTAGTAAAGGACTCCCTCTAGCACAATATTATCAAAAAAGAAACAAAAAGACCACTAAAACAAGAAGCACACGATATTTCACTTCATGACATCTTGAGAGCAGTTCAAGCAATCAGGACAGATATCGGACAAATCAAGGTAGAATTAGCACAACTGGACCAAAGAATAGGACATTTTGAAGATGACAGCTATTACTACCACTCTTATGAAGCAGATAGAGAGACTCCTATCAAGCAAGATAATGAATCAGTCATGGCTGACAATATAAGTATGACCTCAAACACATCCAGAAAAAGAAGGGCAAC
>CAJVPT010002484.1:0-17570 GCA_910592055.1 Acaulospora colombiana
AATAATAATGTGAAATTATTTTATTACAATTTAAAACATTTGAAATTCTCCAGAGTTGTATATATAAATCTTTGCTCTGGAGACTTATAACAATGACGGAGTACCTCCAAAGTTTTATGCCAAAGATCTTTGCCAAAAAAATTTTCTGATATAGGAATCTGAAGTATCTCAATTATGCAAATTAATTGAAAAACTTGGCAAAAGAATAGATAAACTGGAAAAAGATCCACTTAAATAGAGGGTCAACCATTTTTAAAAGAAACACCAGTTCAATCATAGAAGGATAGGAAATACCTGTCCACTATTTCTAACATCCAAATAACTAACAAAGGCAAAGCCCAATAGGAGGAGCAAATTAATACTAAGGATCAACAATATGATCAAGACCTTGAGACTTTCCTCCAAATAGAAAAAGCTGAATTCATAAACAGAAAAATACCATTAGAAAAAAAAATGAGAAGATATAGATATAAAAAAAAGTAATAAGAATTGAAACACACAATGTCTGAGGTATTATTGATAAAACAATCAATATAATCTTATAGAATAAATATTAGAGCAAGATATTGGAATTATAGGTCTATATAAAACAAAGCTAATCAAAGTAAAAGAGAAATGGACCTTTCAAAATCAAATAATGTATAAATACTTCCATAGTGCCAACAAAAATATTCCCTATGGAACAGAAGTTAGTCTATTGATAAGAAAAAATCTGAAAAAAAAAATAGCATCAGTAGAAGAGATGGAAGGATATATAATAGCAGTCAACATGCTTGTTAGAAGAAATAAAATATGTACCATCCAGATTTATATCCTTTCTGACAAACAACAAAGTAATAAAATACAAGAGAAAATATAAAACTTTATCAAAGAAAAGCAAAAATTTTCATATAATAATTATAGAAGATTTCAATGCTGCATATAACTCTGTAAAAGATAGAACATCAACTTTCAGAGCAACATTCAAATCATCTTGATATTCAGAAATCTAACTATTTAATTCTTTAGATGAATGAACTTTCATAGATATACAAGCAATATAGGAAGGAAAAAACAAAACTCTAACAAGATAGAATACTATTAGCAATAGTCAGATAGATTTTATATAGATAATATAGTACTTTACAAAATTCCTATTACTAAATTTCGATAATCAAAATATGAAGAAAATTATTGGTAATAATCATACAATGCTTATGATAGTATTATATGATAACAATATTTTCATAAGAGATATTATTAACTAATCCACTATAAAAAATAAAAAAAAAATTGATATTAAGGATTAACAGTAGAACAATGGCAAGCATTTAAAAAAAGTGTAAACTATAAGTTTAGAATAATGCTGGAGCCTTTATTAAAAGAAAGGTCAAAAGAGAGTAAAAGAGAAACTCACATGAACATAATATGAAAAGTTTTTGAAAAACAAATATATAAGATAGTACACAATAAGCTGACAAATAAGAAGATATCTGTTGTCCAAAAAAAATATTACAAGCATGGTCTAGAATATGTCAAATATAGACAAGCTTTTAAACTAAAAACATTCCTTAAGAAAGTACAAACTTCACAAGAATCAAACAAACTACAAGCCCTTAGTGTAGCAATTAATAAACACAATATAGCACACAACCCCAATCACTAAATTGAAAACCATTGTATTCAACATAGTGTTTCAAATATATCATAAACACTTTTAAAAAAAGAAATATGTAATACAATGGAAGGCCTAAAACCAATCTTCCAGAATACAGAGACGAAATAGACAAAATATATTATTAAAAAGGCTCTAGAACAAAGGTATAATAATTTGTAAAATACAGTAATCAAAGAAAAATGGTAAACTCTTTAACAAATAGGAAACAAATTCAAATAGTTTTGGATAAAGTTAAAGTCAAAAATAGAGAAAATGACTACATAACAACTAGAAAGAATTAAATAAAAAAAGAGTTAAAAAAATATCATTAAGAAACATTCAGAACACGAGATGCTGACTTCAATGGCCTAACAAAAGACTAGAAAGAAGAATACAGTCCCAGAAACTATATTAAAGAAAAATAATATAAAAATCTCTTAAAGTTAATTTCTTAAGAAGAACTAGATAAAACACTTTAAGTACTTTCAAATAATAAAGCCCCAGAAAAATTACAAATTAGTTATGAAATAAAAAAAGATTAAATTTAGAAGAAAAACTTTATCTGAAAAAGATGCAGAACTGCTTTTTAAAATAGGAGATCATATCATATAGATAGAAGTAAAGTCATATTTATCTGATTTTAAAACCAAAGCCATGGAAGTGTGAGCTCACCAACATAAGACCATTAGTATTGCTATAAGCTATATGAAAGTGTTTCACTAAAATTCTTACAAATAGATTAGAAAATATTTGTAAGAGCAATAATATTCTGAGAAGTATCAACTACATAGAATTATCAGGAGAAAATATGACTAAACCAATACAAATTCTTAACAATATTTGTGAAGAAGCAAGAGAAAACAAAAAAGAGTTATATATTCTTTTCCAAGATACAGTAAAGGTATATAATATGATTAGTCTCAATATACTAGTCAAGATTATGAAAAGAATCAAAATTCTGAAAGGTTTTATCTGAATCATAATGAGTCTATTTCACAATAGAGAGTTTAGAGTAATATATGAAAAAGACCTAACAGAAGCAATCATTGCAGAAAATGAAATAAATCAAGGAGAAACTATTTTATCTTCAATATGGAAAATATTTTATAACCCTCTACTATGTAAGATTCAAAATTATAAAGCAAAAGGATACAAAATGTCAGTTACCTGAAATCCAGATTTGAAAGGGAATAGTAATAGGAAGTTAGAATAATGATATATCGCAATAGCTTTTATGAATGATACTATATAGATAGCTTGATCAAAGAAAAATATAAAAAAAATATTAAAAGAAGCAAGAATATTTTATAAGCAAATAACTTTCAAATTAATAGTAATAAATTAATCCTTGTTATTATTAACAACTCCAATTAGTATTCAAAAAAAGTTCAAGCAGAAGTCAATAAAAAAGTAATAAGAAAATTGGATAGAACTGAACAAGTAAGATTTCTGAGGATTTGGATAGGCAACTAAAAAACAACTATTGAGCTCAAAGAACAAGTGTTTAAGAAAATCAATGTAATTACTAAAGCTCTAAAGAATAAAAAGCTAACAGATAAACAAGCTCTTTATATTTTAAATAGGGTATTAATATTAAAAATCAAATTCAGAATGCAATACAGTATACCATCTTGAAAAATGTGCAACACCTTAACAATGGTATATAGAAAATTATTCAAAAATAAGGTCATATTATACTGATCAATACTTAATAGTATATTATATAATCCCAAGATTTATATCTTAAAGAGTATTTGGATATTATAAAAAGAAAGCCAGATAATAGAATTGTGTAATAAATTAAATGATCCAGAACCAACCGGAACTATAACAATTATTAGACTCAAGCAAGTACAAGTTAGATACTGGAAGCCTATTAGTATGCTTACATATAACTCAGTAAATAATATTTTAGAAAAAGATAACTTTTCACTGCTAGTACTGAAGCTAATCAAAGACATAAGTATGATCTTTCAAAATTGAAAATGGAATAATATTTTCAAATAAAACCAAGGAAATAGTTCAATTAGAGAATACTTATTAATAAAAGAGTGCAGAAAAACAATTCTATCACTCAGAAACAATAAATTGATGTATATAGATTAGCTAGTTGACTATGAAACAAGAGAAATATGAAACTAATAAATGCTCCAATGGTTACAAAAAACAAGCAAAGGACCTATTTCAGAATAGTACCTATCTATAACTGAGATAATAAAAAAAAATGGATTAAAACAATTTATAGAATTTTAGAAAAAAAAATAAATAAAATAGAGTCTGAAATATTCTATTCTCAATATCAACTTTAACAAATAATAGAAACTCTAGATAATTACAAGAAACAAATTCAACAGCAATAGATAATTTGAGAAAAATTGATTCTAGATAATATTTCAAAACAGTTTAAGATAAAGTACTTTGAATATATTAGCCTTGTTAAAAATTGAAAATCAAAGCTAGCCTGGTATCAAGGTTATATATAAGGTATAAAGATAGAAGACTAATGTATAATTGAAACAAGTATAGAGAAAATACATATAGTTTTTTATCTCAATGTAAGAAAGTCTATTAGAAAATCCCAATTATTGAAAATTACAAGTCCTAAAGAAGCATTGAAAGATATAATATGTAGAACAATATATAGTAATAAAGTAACTACCTAGAATAAAAAAGTACTACAGATTGAAATAGAGAATTGGAAAACAAATATTATCAAAGATCATATTGAAGAAGGTACCTATTAATTCTATCTGATCAAAATACTTAATTACAACAAGCAAAAAAAAGAAACAATGTCATTCTACTCTAACGGGTCCTTTATAAATCACAGAAATACAAATATGAGAATGGGAGTAGCATGAATACAGATAAGAGAAGCAAGAAGAGAAAGCAAGTTTCAAGCTGGAGTAGAGGATTGGCTTTCATTTATTAAAGTAAAATTAGTAGCAATAGTTATTATACTACTAGTAGTTCCAATATATAGCAAAATTGAGATCTTTACAAATAGTCAAGTTCACATCTCAAAGTGGAAAACTATAAAAAAAGAGAATTCCAGAATGATTCACAAAAGATAGTTAAAAGAACAAAACTAGTTACTATGGATATGTATACTAAATCTTGCAAAGAAAAAGAAGCTAGATCTCAAGCTTATCAAGGTAAAGGCACACTCTAATATCCAATATAATAAAGAAGCAGATGTTCTGACCAAAAAAGCACTAAGATTTCTAGTGATAAAATGGAAAAAGTTGATCTTACCCAAGATAATTACAGAAATTAAATGGTAGGATATAATACTAGATACTTCTATAAAACAAGCTATCAAAAAAATTAATAATAAAGTAATAGTCTATCAATGGATGACTTAAATAGAATTGAAAGGAAATGAAACTGACAAATCTAAGACCAACACAGATATATATAGGATCTTGTATAGAAATATTTTAAGAAAAGACACATATAAAACACCTTATTTAAAAGCTTGCAAAACAAAAGTTTTCTTATTAAATTGACTAACAATAAGCTGCCAATACTAACGAAATTGACCATAAAAAGACTGGATCTTTACAAGCAAGTAAAATATATTATGTGTGGCTAGGAAGAGGAAACAATAGAACACTTGCTAGAATGTCCAACTTATAAGACTCAGTAGAAAGAGGTATAGCAAAAAGAAATAGAAAGAGTCTTGAAAGGATTTAGAAAACTTTTAAAAGAAAAGAAACTGAATTGAAAAAAAAAAAGTTAAACTTAATAATAGATAATAGGATAGAAATAGGAAAAATCAACAAATAGATAGCAAAATTGATAGTAAGGATCTCAGAAACTAATCATAATATACTTAGCTTTTGTATGAGACCAATAGAGAAAGAACTAGTTGTCAAAATTGTAGATTTGACATATTATGACAAGATAATCAAAAAAGAAGCAAGAAAATGAATAACGAAGATGCAAAAAAAAGTATATAATCACTTCTAAAAGAAAATATAAAATGTAAGATGTGAAAAAGTAATTGAATGAAAACAAAAATCAGGATCTGCAAATATATCAAGATAAAAAAACCATTATATCTATAAGGTCAAGAAAAAAAGAGCAAAAGTACAAAAAGTTGATTCAGTGAGAAACTAATATATTAAAAAAAAAGAATTGAAGACAAGAAGTTAAAAGAAATCCTGTTAAATAGTATGAAATATAGTATTAAGTGGTTGGGTTTTGATCTTTGTCAAAGCTCAAAAGAATGATTTGCAATAGTATTGGATGGATTGAATTGATCCCAGAAGATTAATAATTTATAATTTTGTCTTTTTGTATTTACAGCTCTTGAATTCTTTTCTGTACTGTCTAGTCTTTTCTAATTATTCTTTTATTAAATGTTTTGACAAATTTTCTAATATTGATCTCTATTATATATTTATTTTTTATAGCTATTGTAAGAATTTTTCCTAATTTTTATAGTTAATTTCAGATTAATAGATTCTTGTATTTAGCTTGTTTAACTAATAAATCTATCAGATTATTGAGCTTATTGATTTTATGAGCCTTGACCTTTGTAATTTCCAAAGTAAAATTTTTTTTTTACTAATATCAAGAAATTTTTTTGATAGAGATCTCTGGAGATTTTTAGGCGTAAAATTGCAGAAACATTTCATTATCATTAGAAGTCTCCAGAGTGGAGATTTATATATACAACTCTGGAGAATTTCGAATGTTTTAAATTATAATAAAATAATTTCACATTATTATTAAAGTATTTATTTTTAAAAATTTATTTATTGAATATTACATTTTTTATATGTTTTTATTAATCAATTATATTTATATCACTCATTGCCAAAGTAGACCTTTCTATTCTTATATTTTCTGGTTACAATCCCAAATCATTTTTATCATTTTCTATTTCCTCCAGAGTACTTTAAAATT
The DNA here is from genome assembly GCA_910592055.1 of Acaulospora colombiana. Classification (NCBI taxonomy): domain Eukaryota; kingdom Fungi; phylum Glomeromycota; class Glomeromycetes; order Diversisporales; family Acaulosporaceae; genus Acaulospora; species Acaulospora colombiana. The sequence goes on from CAJVPT010002484.1 coordinate 6,551, forward strand.
TAATATCTTCATACTTATGCATTTTTTGATCTTCATCGCTTGAATTTCCTTTCATAAATCTGATTTTCTTTTTAATTTTTTCCTAAAATATTTTATTAGTAAACAAATAACTCTATAATACTTTGAAGAATTTTAAAACTTATCTTATTTTTTTCTATTTTGCTTTTAATTAATGCTTCATTAATTAAAATACTTTTATTATGTGGATTTAGAATCATTTGGTATATTGCGATAGCGAATGCAACTTGTTTCTCAGAGACATCACTTTTTGACCAGACTTTTTTGAAAATGCATGCCATTATGCTTTGGTTTTCCCCACTAGGGCAGATATAAAGATTTTTGAAGCACTCCAGGATTTTTTGTGAATTTTTTCAGACCATAATTTTATAGCAGTTACATTTGTATTGATTGTATCCAGGAAGTTTTTGTTGAAGACTGAAAATATGGCATTCTGGATTTTCAACACCATTGTCCCTCAAAGTAATCTGTATTATTACACAAGCTATTAAATAAATAATTTTGTTAATAAATTTATTTATATTATTAATAACTACAATAATTACTACTTAATAAATATGCTTTTCATAATATGTCTTCCAATGTTTTCTTGTGAGGCCTTCAAAGAACTCTGAATGTTCTTGCTGAAAATATTCCTCTATATGTTGGTAAAAATCTTCAAGATTTGTATATATTTTTTCAAAAAAGACTTCTTTTGTGATATTTTTTACTGCATGCTAGTATAGTATTTAAAATATTATTAAAGTACTTTAAAGATTAAAAAATTAAACCTTACCTCGATAAAATCCTATTTGATAATTAAATATTGACTCATATGAATTTTGTTTTCTAGGTAGGTAATCTTATCCTCAATGGCTTTTTGACATTCTAATAACTCATTAATTTTTTTATGAAGACTTTCGTGGAACACCAAAAGTCTCTCAATTACTATATTAGAAACTAAATATACAAATTAATATTATTTAATTAGTTATATCTTTTTAATATACCTAAAGATTCTTCGAGCAGCCTCCTAGTAGGTGAAGATTCTAGAAAATAACTGGGAGATCTTAATCGCTTCTGGGCAGGCTCTGTTTCTGTTTCAACATGAGGTGGTGATTTTTGTTCTTCAGCTTGACCCGGAATTCCAGGAGTACTCTTAGGCTTTTTGGAGAGCTTTGAAGTACTTCCTTGATATTTTTCAAAGCCTGAACCTAAAATCATTTGTTGGAACATGTTACACATTTCTTTTTTTTTATTTGATATTAATAAAAAAGAAAGAACTTTAGAGACCTTATAACACAAATTTCAAAAAGTTATGTTATATTATGATCACATGTAATTCTTTGTCACCTTTTAAAAATTACTTTATAGTTTTAAAAATAAAATAATATTGAAATCATATTGACAAAATTATGATAACTAATAAATTAAATTAATTAAATTTTTGATTGGCTAAAATAAATCAATATTTTATTGGTCAATTTTACACATTTTGAAGCTCTTCGAAGTCTTTTATTATGTATTACAAATATCAATTTTGTCAACGTATATTTTCAAGACATTCCTCTTATATGAGGCATATAAGCAAATATATATTAATTATAGACTTTAGTAATGAATCTAATGATGATTTAAATAAGTCAGAACTTCCAACCATTTCATAATCATTTGAAAATATAAAGAGCTTTTTGAAAGGCTTCAATAATATATATATATATATTTTTTTTTAATCCGCAGTCAAGATATTCAATAATATTTATTAGCTTATTTAATGTTTATTTATTAATTAATGTTTAATTGTTTTAGAATCCTTCGAAGTACATTAGCTTTCTTGAAAATAATATTCTCTTATATGAAGATTCTTATGATAATAATTTTTTAGAAAATCCTTTAGATAGTTATGATTCTTCAGAAGATTCCGAAGACTCCTTTAATAAATTTCCTAATGAAGTATATACAGATTTAATGACACTTGTTTTAAAAAATAATCTCAGTACTTCAACTGAAAATGAAATAATTTCTTTTTTTAATAAACATTCTAGTTTATCAATTAGTTCTTTATCAAAAAATTAATTTTTACTATCTGATACACACATATTTATTCCTTTGATAACATTTATTTGAAACTCTTATCTGTTATTACACAATTGCATCTCTTTACTGTTGATCCCCTTGAACCATCTAATTTACCTGCTGATTGTATATCTTGGATAGCTCACTTTTCTTTTAGTTTACACAAAACTTCCAATTATTTCAAAAACCTTTTATTTTTCAATGAATCCTTATATCTTGAATCACTTTTTACTCTTCTATTTCTAGTTCTTTCTTCTTCTATTTTATCTACTATATCTACCCCTTTTAATAATACACATACCCATATAACGATAGCAATACCCAAGGACATCTATGATTATTTTGAACAATATCCTTTGCCCTCATACTCTAATATATTGCAAGTGGAACCCTTCTCTGGTGATGGAACCCAGGATCTTATTACTTGGTTGACTTTTTTTGAAAAGGCCATGATAGTTAATCAATGGAAAGGCAAAAAACTGATCCATATGCTCAATACCCACTTCCAGGATGAAGCTGAGGAATGGTGGATAACATACTTTGAGAACAATAATACTGATACTAATGCCATGAAATGAAAGGCCATCTCTAAGGAATTCAAATAGTAGTTCTGTACCCAGCGATAGATCAGTAAATGAACACATAATCTTGAAAAAAATAAACAGGAATCAACAGAATCTGTGACTACTTACCATATTACTTTCAAAAAACTTCTCAAAAGGGTCAATATTAAAGGTGACATAAGTCCTAGCCAACAACTCCACTATTATATCAAAGGATTACTACTACACTTGGATTCAATTGTTTCCATGAACAATCCTAATGATGTGACTACTGCACACCAACTTGCAATGGCTTATCAAAATGGTCAGGACATAAACAATGATAAGGAATCATGTAATCTTGCTCCATTCTCAAGAAATTTTAAAATGACTTCTTTGATATCTGAAGATCTTATGAATACTCTTCCCAAAAAGTTTGAAAAACTTCAGTTGAACTTTGCTAAAAAATTGGAACTTCTTTCTGCTCAAGTGAAAAAACAAGGCCATCGCCCAAGGCAACCCACCTTCAACTCTATGAATAGGTCTAACTCTTTCCAACTTGTATGCTTCAGGTGCAATGAACCAGGATATCTGGTTAGGAAATATACGTCTGAAAAGGTCCAAGCAAACTTCTCAGGTTCAGGAAACCTTTGAACTATCTTATCATTGAGGAATCTGAGGAGAAATTTAATAAATCTTAATGTGAGGGGGAGGTTTACATTGATCAGTGCAATCAACCCTATATCACTAATAGGAGGGAAGCCAAGCAAAAGCAAAAACAATCTGAATCAAATAAGGAATTAAACCTATGTATTAGAAAAATTTCTAGGATCCCACCAAGGGAAATTTATGACTCTGAACCTGAAGTGATTGAAACCCCTTCTACTATCAAACCCAAAAGGCTCAAAACCAAAGCCCAACCATCTATTGTGAACCAACTACTCAACTATAACATTTCTGAGGATATTCTAAATCTTCTTGTCAAAACTATTCTAGAACAAATATAGCAATATCTCAATTAGTGCAAAAATTTGGTAAAAATTCTCAAGCGACCTAAGGCACCTTTGGAAATTAATTATCTTACCTCTGATGACCTAAGAAAAACCATAGCTACCAGGTGTTATGTCCACATCAAAGGAAATCCTGTGATGGCAATTCTTGACTCTGGTACTGCTGTCAGTATCATCACTGACAAACTTATGAGAAAACTTGGATTGGAAATTGATATCAAGTCCAAAACCATTGTAATTATTGCCAATGGTATATGAGCCAGGGCTCTTGAACAAATAACTGCTTTGAAAATATTTATTCAGGATTTGATTGTACCAGTAACCTTGCAAGTAATTGAGTCACATGAGGAGACACTTCTTCTAAAAACGGATTGGCTGGATCACATGAAAGCAAATTGGAATTTTGAGAACTGTACTCTCCAAATTACCTATAAGGGTAAAACAATTGCCATAGGAACCACCCACCATGCTGATACTCTTTCACATCTTTTACAAGGTAACAATTACTATGAGAATAATGAGAATGATAAAGATGAACTTTTGGATGAAATTGAATATAAATCTGAAAGTGATCTTGAGAAACGAGGCCTACACATCTAATCTTGTTCTTAAATCTGAGGATGGAAACCCTGTCATCTTTCTCTCTAACTGTTCTGAACTTGAGAAACCCTCTCCTGAACCATCTACTAGAATCTTGACTAAGAAACAACAAGCTGAGATCCAACAAATTCTATCTGATCATAAGGATGTCTTTGTTGATTACATCTCCAAGGAAGGCCAAACAAGTAATTTAGGAAGGACTACAGTGGTTATCTATAGCATTAATACTGGAAATGCTACTTCAATCAAACAGCGACCATATAAAGCCTCATATGATTAACAGGAATTCATCAAAAAAAAAATTGAAGAAATGCTGCAATGAGGAATCATCAGTCCTACTACTAGCTTCTGATCTTCTCCTATTGTTATAGTGCCCAAGAAAAATAATAAGCAATGTGTCTGTGTTGACTATAGGAAACTCAATGCAGTCATTGAAAAGGATGTCTATCCCATGCCGATTGTTAATGATCTTTTGGAAACCTTTAATGGTACTCTTGGTTCACCTGTCTTGATCTAGCAAGTGGATATTGGCAAGTGGCAATGAATGATAGGGACAAACACAAAACAGCATTCACAACAAAATATGGTCTCTATAAATTCAATGTCATGTCCTTTGGTCTTTACAATACTCCTATAACTTTCTAGTGACTAATGAACAAAATATTGGCTCCCTATTGTGGCAAATTTGTTGAAGTTTACCTTGATAACATTACTATCTTCTTCACTACCTTTAAACTCCACTGTCAGGATGTTCCCATTATCTTGGATGCTCTCAGGAAAGCCTCTCTGATGTTGAATTCTGAAAAATGTCACTTCTTTTTATCGCAAGTGAAATTACTTGATCATGTGATTAACCACGAGGAAATCTAACCTGATGATGATAAAATTGTGAAAGTTAAGGAATTTCAAAGGCCCACCACTATCAGGCAATTGAAAGAATTTCTTGGACTTGCCTCTTATTATAGAAAGTTCATCAAAAACTTTTCTTCTATTGCCCACCCTCTGAATTCTCTCTTGGAAAAGGATATATTCTTTGAATAGATGGATAATCATCAGCAAGCCTTTGAAACTTTGAAGTAACTCTTAACCTTATCTTCTGTCTTGAGATATTCTGATTTCTCCAAGGTCTTTTATCTTCATACTGATGTCTCTGGAACTGGTATTGATGCTGTTTTGGTACAAAAGGATAAAAAAGAGGAGTATGCAATTGTCTATTGTTAAAGGCCAAAGAAGTCAAACAAAGTTTAGAATTTTGCCATGGTTACGTGACTAACGATCATGACGCAACTGAAGCTTATGTGAAACAATCAATTACCAACTATCACTATATCCCTTGCAAGCTAGAAAAATGCGCGAACAATCCATTCATATCAAAAAGGTAAAAAACTATGAGCTGAGATAACAGAAAATTAGCTAACCAAGAAGCAATTTATGCATTATATAATACTAGAATAGCCATAGTGATTATGTAATAGCTCTATGTGTAAAAATATATAAATGTAACTTCCTTTAATGACTTAATAAAATGACGAATCTTAAGACGAATCTTTTGGATAGATTGTTATAACAGTGAAGTTATAAGTAGTTTTAGGGAAAACTACCTTGAGACTTGCTCAAATCTTTTTACACATTTGCCTTGATTTTGGTATTGTTTTGTATGTGAGATAGAAGGATGGACTCTTCTATCCACAGGTTAAGTGAGCTTTTGATCATTAGCGACAGACTTGCCAATTAGCCTGCTACACTATGCTAGCTGCAGTCTCAACAAAGCTGAGTGAAACTATACTCTTCAATGTTTGAAAACAACTGAACTTAAAAGACGATGTGTAAGATGAATACTTTGCTTGGAATTCTATAACTTCACTATCAAACACAGAGCTGGAAGGAAACACAACAATGCTGATGTCATGTCTAGGATATATGATATTGATGAATCAATCTTTCATAACTCTAAGTCTACACCTATCCAAAACTAATTCAAAGTCAGCAATCACAAGTGAAATCCGTCAATAAATAATATCCAGCCCAAATAGTCAGTATCCTGGACAACAACATAATCTATTTTATCAAAATGGAATTTCAATATTATAATTATCTCAAAACTATCTTCAACACAACAAATTACCTGACACTTTTGATAACAAACAACAAAAGTAATTTATCTTCAAAGCACAATACTACCAAGTGAAAAACAATTAACTCTACAAAAAGAATCGTCACAGGAAAACAAGGAATCAATTACTCCGTATGATTCAAAAATATGAAGTGGAACAAATCTTATACTTACTATACAACCATGCCACTAGAGCTCATCTTGGTGTAGACAAGATCTTTGAAAAACTATGTGATCAATACTAGTGGCCCTAAATGTTTGAGAATGTGAAGCATTATATTAACAAGGTAAATTCAGAACCCCTGGATCCTTACACCCAATCACAGTTGATGACAGCTTCTCCAATATAGGTATTGATATTGTGGGGCCCCTTCCAATCACAAGCAAGGGAAACAAATATATCATCGTTGCAACTGACTACTTTACAAAATGGCCTGAAGCTGAAGCAATCTCGCATACTATAGGACAGTGAGTTGTAGATTTTATTTATCAAGTAATTATTTGCAGACATGAATGTTCAAAACACATACTTTCTAATTGTGAAACACATTTTAGGAATGAAATAGTTGAAGCTTTATTGGAAAAATTTCAAATATGACATCTTTATTCTACTCCATATCACCCACAAACAAATAGACTAGTGGAGTGCTTCAATAGGATTCTATGTGAATCTCTAGCAAAAATAACTAAGGGAAAGGAGGATTTGAACGAATTTATTGCATCAACACTATTTGTTTATCACACATCAAAACAAGCTTCCACCAAATTTATCCCCTTCTATCTGGTTTATGGCCGCAACCCTCAAATGCCTCACATGGAAATAGATGAAATAATGGAAGAAAATATCTTGACCCGACTCTACCAACTGACTAAAACCCTGCTCACTGCTCAAGGAACTACCTAAAGAAAACAAAAGGAGAGATTTGACCTGAAGTTGAAAAGATCAAGGAACTTCAAAATTGGAGACAAAGTATTAGTTTATGATGCTACCAGAGACAAATACTTTACTAGAAAACTCAAACCAAAATAAAAAGAATCTTACTTTATACATGATGACTTGGGAAATAGAGCCTTTAAAGTTATAATGATGGATGAAAAAGTTCTGGCTGCCCTTTCAATTTGGTCTTGCTAAAACCATATCTTGATCATAAAAAATGGAAACCTACTATATATATTGAAAACTAAAAGGAGGAATATACAGTGTAATAGTGATGGCCCCTAAGCTCTCACCACTATTATAACCAACCCCAGGGCTCTCAGCGATTACTGCATAATCCCAAGGTGAAGTACTTATAAGTGAACAAGTGAAAATATGAAAAAGAAAAACAAAAATCTCAAAGTTCAAGTGAGAAAAAGGTTCTATCCAAAGAAGCAGGAATAAGAACACCCAACTGGACCAACAGGACACCAAGCCTGATCACTCTTTGCCACAAGTTTTGGTTTTCCAACTTCAACTTTTTGACCTTAGTTGAAGTGGAACTTCTGGAGACCAACCACTCTACCTCCCCCTTCAACTGATGAATTTCTTCTTGAAGGTCAGCCTGAGACCACTCACCAAGATGTATTTGTCTCTCCAAAAATTTGATCCTTTCTTGAAAAGTGATAACAGTTGTCCACAAAGGATCTATCCTTCCTGAGCAAGTGAGTCTTTGTGTTTTGGCAGTTCTAGTTTTTCTTGGCATGCTGATAAAAGGAATATGAGAAATACCCAACAAATTAAGAAAAATTCTCATATTAAATAGGGGAATATGAATGATCATACCATCCCAACAATTATATAAGGAGCCCCACTACCTACTAGTTTGCATTAAAAAGGATTATCATACTCGTACAAAAATCACCATGACTATTATTCAGGACCTAATTTTGAAGGATCTTCTGGTCACAATTCCTGAATTTGTGCAAGTAACTCTAATACTATATGATTTACTTCAGTCTACTGAAAATCAGGTCTTGCAAACATACAGGTGTATGCAACATACTATCTGCATGAAAAACAGGATTCTCTCTTTGGTCTATGCATATTATTTGAAGGAATTATTAGAAGAAATTGTTAACCGATCATAACAATCCTATCTGAACAAACATCTAACTAAATATCATCTTACTGAATACTGCCGCACTTATGGTCTCTTTGAAAGATCTGGAATTGAGCAAATTTGAAGAACAAGGCATACAACTTTGACTATAATTATCAAGTTGAAGTTCAATGAATATCAACTCCTTGTAGATTCTTGATTCGTGGAACTCACCGCTTAAGTAGTGAGGAAATGTTAGCTTTAATTATTAGTTATATTTTTCTTTAATTATTATCTATAGTTTTTGTCTATTATATTACTTTAGTTCTATTTTTAGATCATATGAACATGTGATGCAAGGAGTGTCTTATTGGTTCATAAGGTAGATTCAATCATTAAGGCAAAGTAGTGATTGACGTAGTATGCATTATTTGATTTTATTATTTAATTTTCATATCTTATTTATATTTAGCTAGCATATTTGGTCACTTTAATTACTTTGGTTATCAAATAATTAATATTCAATTATGTATATAAAGACCAGCTATCCAAAGCAGTTAACTTAAGGTTTTATCTACTGAATTCTCTTATCTTTGATATTATATATATCTAATAAATCTTCTAATTAAACCAAATTACCCAAAGCCTCTTTCAATATGTTTGTGTAACTCTACTATTATTGAATTATCAACTTTAGTATATCACAATCAAGGTATTCTCTCTCAACTTAAAGTGAATTACTGCTATAGTTGTCCCGTCTATCTTTCTGATTTGGAGGTTATTGGATAAGTTGACACTAGAATCTACAATCAATATACATTTGCTTATATGTCTCATATAAGAAAAATGTTTTGAAAATATATATTATAGAAGACTTCAAAAAACTTCAAAATACATAAAATTGATCAATAAAATATTTATTAATTTTAGCCAATCAAAAATTTAATTTATAAGTCGTCATAATTTTTTCAATATAATTTCAATATTATTTCATTTTTTAAAGCTATAAAATAATTTTTCTAAGGTGACAAAGAATTGCATATGATCATAATATGACAAAACTTCTTGGAATTTGTGTTATATAAGGTCTCTAAAGTCCTTTCTTTTTTATTAATATCTAATAAAAGAAAAGAAACACTTAATATGTTTCAACAAATGATTTCAAGTTCAGGCTCTGGAAAATAACAAAGAAGTACTTTGAAGCCCTTTAAAAAGTCCAAGAGTATTCTTGGTACTCCAGGTCAAGCTGAAGAATGAAGAACAACACCTCATGCCGAAACAGAAACAGAGCTATCCCAAAAGCAATTAAGATCCTCCAGTTATTTTCTAGAATTTTCTCCTACTAGGAGATTGTCTGAAGAATCTTTAGGTATATTAAATAAATTTAACTATTTAAATAAATATCAATTTATACATTTGGTTTCTAATATAGTAATCAAGAGGCTTTTGAAGTTCCACAAAAATCTTCATAAAAAATTGATCAATTATTAAAATATCAAAAACTATTGAGGATAATGTTACCCATCTAGAAAACGAAATTTACACAAGTCAATATTTAATCCTCAAATAGGATTTTATTGAGGTAAGATTTAATTTTTAATCTTCAAAGAACTTCAATAATATTTTAAATTCTATAGACTTTGAGTCAATAGCATAGTGGTAGTGCTTCCAGATCACAGTCACAAGGTCTGTAGTTCAATACTACTTAAGAACCAAAATCAAAAATTATCCTTCCAATCAGGTTTTACTGGTTATCTTATAAAAGTCATATCCAATTATCTGAAACAAGTTCTAATTAGGTTAGGCTGCATTAAGATGAGACGATTGGCCTTCTATCAATCAAGGGCTGAGATCTATGGTTGTACTACCAGAAGGATTGCATGAAGAAAAGCTTCTGGTCTAGCCTATTATAAAAATGCCCAAAGATCCCCTATTCTGACAGCCTCCAGAACCCACGCTCTCCTAGCTCAGGATATTCCAATCTGGTACTCCGCTTAAATGAAGATCAGTTACACAGGATTGATTTGATATCACAGGTGGTGACAAAAAAAAAAAGTACCCCTTCTGAGATCTGAGTGAATAATATTTAAGAATATTGGAGAGTGAATCAAATCTTATCAGGTACATATAATTAGCCTAGTTTGGTAAATATAATACAAAATTTATAAAAGCTTATTACTAAATTAGCCTATTTTGTTATTAATGACTGTGTATTTAACTATCTGACTTTTAGCTGGGTCTACCTACTCACAAAGTGATAGCAGGTTCATCTATGGTAAACTGCAATAGGTTATTATTAATCTATATAAATATAGAAATATATGGTTTATATAAGATAATTGATATAACTACTATAGAATTTAATTATTCATCAAATTGTTAAGTTAATTCTTAATAAAAGTTTGTATCTAATATCAGTTGTAAAAAAACATTTTAAATTCTATAATAGCATGCAGTCAAATATATCATGAAAGAAGTTTTTTTTGAAAAAATATACGTGAATCCTGAAGATTTTTGTCAGCATACAAAGGAATATTTTCAGTGAAAATATTCAGAGTTCTTCGAAGGCTTCACAAGAAAATGTTGGAAGACATATTATGAAAAGCATATTTACCAAGTGATAATTATTGCAGTTATTAATAATATAAATAAATTTATTAACAA
>CAJVPT010002485.1:0-17569 GCA_910592055.1 Acaulospora colombiana
CATGGTGTTTGTCTCTTTGCCGTTTGATTTTTTGTGACTTTTTCCAAAAATTACCATAAAAGGAAATTTTGAAAAAAGATGGATCTACGGGAAAGAGATGAATAAATGATTATTAAATTATTAATCTAACTATATTCTATTATAATAAACAGGAGCTTGAAATTTTAAATAATTAATCAAATATTGACTCAATTTTTGAACTAGATCAGTTTTTAACTGATAAGTTATATTGATTTTTAAACAATACATATAATATTCATAAAACAATAATCAATAGATTTGAACATTTTTTAGGTGAACTCTTGCATCTGAAAAAATCAAATTTAGAGGTATCTGCCAAAATATTAGATCTATTAGTCAAATAATATATAGCATTTTATAAAATCATGGACTTTCAGATGCAATTTACAAAAGATAATAAAATTTGATAATTATTCAAAATACAGTAGGTTAATATGATAGATACTGAATTGGGAGTGAAATATTAATTCTCATATATTCTCACAAAATCTTAAGAGCTTTTTTATATTAACTAGATTTGTAAATTATGAAGAAATATTGATTTATAGTATATCTGGGACAAGTTCAATTCTTCTTTATACATGCGGTAAACTTTCGGAATAATGTTATTAAATATTAATTGGCCTTTATTCAGTGATACAAACTGATTAATTTGATAGAAAATATATTTTATTTTGGATCTGAATTTAATGTGAATGTTGAATTGTGAAGTATCAAATTTTACCAGTTAGATGTGAATGTATAATCTCTATTCATAATATTTTGACCGATTTATTTCATTTAGATATAGAACCTCAAATCATTAAGTCTCTCACAAATATTTAGCTATAATTCCTTTAAATTGTAAATATACTATATAATTAAAAATTTGGCAAATGTGCAAATTTTAATGAATGTTTAATGATTTTTTGAAAAAAATTTTAATGAAATATATTATACAATAAAATGATAAAATTATATGACAAATAATACCAAATTATATAATAAAAATTAATTGCTAATTAAGTAGTAAAAATTGATTTATAATTTATAATATTTATGTCATTAATATACCAAATTATTTGTTTTTTTTTTGATAAATGTTATATGAGTTATATTATGTCAAATAAATATTTTTTGACTAGTAATAGCTTCTATATAATTATTTATTCCAACAGGTTCTCAAAACAGTGCTCTTGGATTTTACTGTTTGATACATATTGTTCTGTCTACCTGTCTATAGTTTATATTGATATAGTCTCTCTGTGATAGATCTAGACTTTAAAATATTCTATTACTTTGTTTTTTATTTTTTCTGATTCTATGATTAATTTTATTTGGTTTTATCTTTTGACTATCAGTTTGTCTGTCACTATGGATCTGTTGAGCTATTCCAGAATACCATGTTTTATTGATCTCTTGTTATTCAGCAACCATTGTTGCCATCTTTCTATATGTTATTTTATTCTCCTGTTTTTTTGATAATTAATTATGAACTTGATAGTAGTTTGGTATCAGATAATATATTCTTTATATATCTTCTTCCAATATACCTGTTTATTCTATCTATCAGTCACTTCACATATTGTCAGTTCCCTTGTTAGCTCTGGAAAATTCTTTTATATGCTATTGATTTGTATTAATATGAGGAGTTCTGTATGTTTTTTAGAAATATTGATATTTTTTGAAGCAATTCTGATAGTATCTAAATGTTGGTGATCCTTCTATACCCTTTTTTTAGATTTTATCTTAAGAATGTAATGGCTTGCTACTATAAGAAGAGATCATTTGAATTTGTTCTATTTGCCATCTATATTTCTTTATTCTATATTATTTATATTTTTTATGTTGTCTTCAATAGTACTTTTGAATTTTTCCCGTTGTTTGCTATTTGTTTTGTGCTAGTTGTAATGTGGATTACTTCTATGAATCTTTTGATAATTGTTATTATTGAGTTGCCATGTATTCACTCTGAAAATTATAATTTCATGGTCACTCTTATGCAAAGCATCTAGATAGTGTGTTATACAGTATATAGCCTCTTATTTCTCAGTTTCTTGTGGTAAGTACCATATTTGATCGATTTTACTATATACTTCTTTGCTATTGTTCCAAGTGGATTTCTTTTATATTGGGTTGTACATTCTGAATACATCTTCAAAGTTTCTAGTTATAAGCTATACTAGTACTTTTGACTCTGATTAATAGTTGTCTAATTATCTATATATACTCTATTTGTCCATGGATAGGTTGGGGTGACATTGATGTCTCCTTTTATTAGGAAAGATGTATTTATTTTCTTTACCTATGTTATCTATTCCAATATAGTATATTTGATCTCTGTCTTGTTTTTATTGTTGTGATTTTTTATAAGAGGTATACTTCTATGATCTTCAATTTGTGTTATTTTAGGAATACCATGTCTATTGCAATGGCCCATCCCTTAATCTTTTGTTTCCTGAATATTCTGATTATGATGACATTGTATATGGCTATACTTACCTCATGCCCTATTTTCTAGCATTTGTCTATTAATATTATTAACTAATATTTATAATGTTTTCTGTATTTGATTTGTTGTTCGTTTTTATTGGTTTCTGTAATAATAATTATCCGGTTTTTCTCTGAACAGTATTCTAATCAGAAGTTTTGTTTATTGTTTTCTATTATTCCTCTTATTTTGTATGTCACTATGGTCTATGTGGTAAGGCTGATAATGTCTTTCTTTTCTATATATTCATAGTTATATCTTATTATGTGATATTTACTATAAGTTGGTTTTTAAGTTGATTGTTGTTTTAGTTATGTTAAGATTTTTTGTTTACTGCTTTTCCTACTTGGGTATTATGTTGCATTGTTTTTTGTCATATTAGTAAGATAGGCTGTATCTATTTGAGACTATCTATTATGAGATCTTGACAAGGTTGAATATTTCTTCTATTATTGTAATCTTTTATTCAATTATTGTTGATATGCTTCTTGAAATTTCTTTATATTCTTGATGCTGTTACTAGGACCTTTTGGTTGCTCCTAACTGTTGATAATTGTGTCCTCTTTCAGTTCTTCCATGAGTTTATTTATACTTTTGAAATATCTGTTGAAATATTCTTGTTCTAGAGCATTACTCTTTCAACAAAATCTTGCAAGTTATTTTTCATTTCTTTTATATCCTTTTGAACTGATAGTAGTATGTTCCAGATGTTGTGTTAGTGTTGTTTACTTTTCCATCTTTGATTATATTTCAAAATAATTATATAGCTCATTGGATTGTTATTAGTGCTGAAGTTCATATAAGTACCTTGATTAAAGGTTGATCTGTTTCTTTGTTGTAAATAGATCCTAAAATTGGTTAATCTATTTGTATACTGTTTTTGAAAAAGGATTTCTTATTTATCAGGGTATTGTCATGGGCTATCCCGGCAAGTCCGTCGTTAATCTGTAGCACCTCGCATAATTCAAACTTCTCAAGAATACTCACAAATGACACAAAGAAGAGAACACCTCCTATAAATAACACTTAGAAAAGGCAGAGGCATATTGATTGACTTGGCTGAAGGTAAGTATCTCTTTATTGCATTCTGTTTCTTTGGTATATTACCAACTCTTATCTCTATTCTCAATGAAGGCTGTTTTTCCTAACACATTCAGCTCTGCCTTTTCGACATACATTGGTAAACTATTTATACTTTTCTATCTAACAATGGCTATCTACTTTATAATTGACTATACTAACCCTAAGCTTTGCTAAACTTTCTATACTTTTCAATTACACATAGTTCTCTTATCAGTACCTGAGCCTTATCTATAGTTTTTTACCTTGCACACTCAATATTTCATGCCAGACTTTCGGATTTTTGGATTTTAGACTGTTACGCATAAATTGCATCATCTACGTGACCCATAACAGTATATATACATGTTGTATTCAAGTGAGCTACAGAGGTAACATAAATAAATCTCTTATTGAATCCATTGTATTCATGCTTCTCTTATTAGAAAAGCTGAGAATTTGGTTACCTGAAGGTCTTCTCTTAACTAGAAGGTAAAAATAACAAATCTTTTGACTTGATTATTGTAATCTCGAGGTATGTAGACCAATTTTGCTTTTATACTTGTAGTGATGGCTATCAAGTTTGATACTATTATATTATGTAGTAATTATGTGAGAGTGGTACTGTAGTATTCTATTTCTTCTTTAACTTGTAGATCTTGTAGAATAAAAAAATCCTATAAGTGTAGTAACCTTTAATAAGTGACTACTCCTAGTTGATCTTATATAGTCTGATATATTGGAGAAGGGAATGTTCACTATTTGAAATGGACCAATGTTCTATAAGATTATGTAGTCAATACTAATTTGTTTATTGAAACTCTGCTAAGTCTGTTTTGATGAAGTATAAGAAAATGTCCTATACTTTGATTGTGTATAAATTACTCTCTTGGAAACCTAATGAAATAATCTTCCTGAATTTGGCATTCTTATTTTTTATAATATTTGTTTTACATTGTTAGCCTTAATTATTGGTTATATTTTTTTTATTATTATCTATAATTCTTGTCTATCATATTACTTTAGTTCTATTTTTAGATCATGTGATATATGTGATGCAAGGTGTGTCTCATTGGTTCATAGAGTAAATTCAATCATTAGCGCAAAGTAGTGATTTATGTAGCACATATTATTTAATTTCATTATTTAATTTTCATATCTTATCTATATTTAGCATATGGGTTACCCAAGTGAGCAGATCAGGCATATTGACCTGATTTGACAAATCTGGCAGATTTGGTCACTTTGCTTATTTTGATTGTCAAATAATTAATATTCAATTATGTATATAAAGACCAGCTGTCCAAAGCAGTTGACCCAAGGTTTTACTTACTAAATTCTCTTATTTTTGACATTATATGTCTCTAATAAACCTTTTAATCAAACCAAATTATTCAAAGCCTCTTTCAATATATTTGTATAATCTCTACTATTCTTTAATTATTAACTTTAGTATATCACAACTGAGGTATTCTTTCTCAACTTAAAGTGAATTACTATTATAGTTGTCCTGTCTATCTATCTGATTTGGAGGTTATTGAATAGGTTGACAAATTAATAATAACTGTAAGATTCACCACTCTATAAACTATCACTGGAAACAATTAGAAAGCCTTGTTCAGTATTGAAGATATTCACTTGAAAAGTGATTCAGGAATCCAAAATCTAGTAAAGGATTTGAATTTTATTATATAAATAGTTTAAAAAACCATTTTATTACTAATGGTATACATGATACTTTCCATAAAATACATCCAAATACCAACATCAATCAATTTTATTCTTTTTATATTGACAACTCTTGTTTAATTTGTTGCCCATTCCAGGAACCTTCTTCTACTTTTAAAAACTTTCAGAATTGATTCAAAGTTGAATTCATTGCTACTTCTTACACTTTTATAATCCAATATTATTTTAATCCAACTCTTTCTGTTTCTACCTTTCATTTTGAATTCACTACTATCAAAAAAATTAATTTTTACTATCTAATATATACACTATTATTCCTTTGACAACATTTATTTGAAACTCTTATTTGCTATTATACAATTTAAACTTTTTACTGTTGATCACCTTCAACTATTTAATTTATCCATTGAATGTATATCTTTAATAGCCCACTTTTCTTTTAGCTGATTGTAGCAGGCTGATTGGCGAGTCTGTTGATAATGACCAAAAGCTCACATAACCTGCAAATAGAAGAGTCCATCTTTCTATTATACACAAAACAATACAAAAATCAATCAGAAGCATAAAAAGATTTGGGCAAGTCTCAAGATAGTTTTTTCTAAAACTACTTATAACTTCACTGTTATAACAATCTATTCAAAAGATTTATCTTAAGATTTGTTATTTTATTAAGTCATTGAAGGAAGTTATATTTATATATTTTTACATATAGGGCTATTAAATAATCACTATGACTATTCTAGTATTATGTCATGCATAAATTGCTTCTTAGTCTGCTAATTTTTTATTACCTCAGCTTCTAGTTTTTTACCCTTTGGACGTAAATAGTTTGTTTATGTATTCTTCTATTTTGTAAGAAGTATGGCAATTGATTATTTTGCATAAACTTTAGTCATGTCATAAATGTCAGTCACGTGATTACAATAAAAATTCAGAACTCTGTCTAACTTTTTTTACCTTTAACAATACCCAAAACTTACAATTATTTCAAAAACCTTTTATTTTTCAACAAATCCTTATATCTTGAATTACTTTTTAACTCTTCTATTTCTACTTCTTTTTCTTTTTCTATTCTATTTTCTATATCTATCTTTCTTAATAATAATATATCCTTACAATGATGACAACACCCAAAGATATCTTTAATTATTTTAAACAATATTCTTTATCCTCACACTCCAATATACTATAAGTGAAACCCTTTTCTGGTTATAGAACTCAGGATTCTATAACTTGGTTGGCTTTCTTTGAAAAGGTCATGATGGTTAATCAATAGAAAGGCAAAAAACTAATATGTATGCTTAATGCCCACTTTTAGGATTAAGTGAGAAATAGTGAATAACATATTTTGAGGACAATAATGGAGATGCTGATATCATAAAATGGAAGGCCATCTCTGATGAATTCAAATAGTAGTTTTGTATTCAATAATGGATCAATAAATGGACACGTAATCTTGTAAAATATAGGCAAGAATCAACTAAATCTGTAACTACTTACCATGCCTCTTTAAAAAAACTCTTTAAAAAGGCCAATATTGAAGGTAATATAAGTCTTAGTTAACAACACCACTATTATATCAGAAGGTTACTTTTATATTTGGCTCCAATTGTTTTCATGACAATCCTGATAGTGTAACTGTTGCATACAAACTTGCAATGGCTTATCAAAATAGTTAGGATATAAACAATGATGAGGAACTACACAATTTTGTTTCTATTTCAAGGAATTTCAAAATGGCTTTTTTGAAATCTGAAGATCCTATGGATGCTCTTATCAAAAAGTTTGAAAGGCTCCAATTGAACTTGGCTGAAAAATTGGAACTTCTTTCTGCTCAAGTGAAAAAACAAGATCATTGCCCAAGGAAACTTACCTTCAATTTTATGAATAGATCTAACTCTATTCAACTTGTATATTTCAAGTGTAATAAATCAAGACATCTGGCCAGGAAATGCATGTCTGAAAAGGTCTAAACAAACTTCTCCAGGTTCAAGAAATCTTTGAATTATTTCACTATTGAGAAATCTGAGGGGGGATTTAATGAATCTGAATATGAGGAGGAAGTCTATATTGATCAGTACAATCAAGCCTATACTACTAATAGGAGGGAGGTCAAACAAAAATAAAAACAATCTAAATCAAATAAGAAATTAAACCTATACACTAAGAAAGTCTCTAGGATACCACCAAGAAAAATTTATGACTCTGAACCTGAAGTAATTGAAACTCCTCCTACTGCCAAACCCAAAAGACCCAAAATCAAAGTCCAACTATCTATTGTGGATCACCTGCCTAACTATGAAATCTCTGAGAATATTCTAATCTTCCTGCCAAAGCTACTTTGGAACAAATATTACAATATCCCAATCGGCACAAAAACTTGATAAAAATTCTCAAGTGATCTAAGGTACCTATGGAAACCAATTATCTTAACTCTGATGATCCAAGGAAAATCACAACTGCCAGGTGCTATGTCCACATCAAAGTAAATTCTATGATGGCAATTCTTGATTCTGAAGCTGCTGTCAGTATCATTATTGATAAACTGATGAGAAAACTTGAATTTGAAATTGATACCAAGTTCAAAACCATTGTAATTACTGTCAATGATATATAAGCTAGGGCTCTTGGACAAATAACTTCTTTGAAAATATTTATCCAGGATTTAATTATACTGATAACTTTGTAAGTAATTGAGTTATGTGAAGAGACACTCCTTTTGAAAACTTATTGGCTAGATCACATAAAGGCAAATTAAAATTTTGAGAACTATACTCTCCAAATTACTTATAAGAATAAAACTATTGCTATAGGAACCACACACCATGCTAATACTCCCCCATATCTTCCACAAGATAATAATAACTATGAGAACAATGGGATGAACTTTTGGATAAAATTGAATATGAATCTGAAAGTAATCTTGAGAAACAGGAGGCCTATATGTCTGATCTTGTTCTTGAATTTGAGGATGAAAACCCTGCTATCTTTTTCTCTAATTGTCCTAAACTTGATGAACCCACTCCTGAATCAGCTACTGGAATCCTGACTAAGAAACAACAAGCTGAGATTCAACAAATTCTATCTGATTATAAGAATATCTTTGTTGATTACATCTCCAAGGAAGGTCAAACAAGTAATCTAGAAAGAACCATTGTGGTTATCCATAGTATTAATACTGGAAATGCTACTCCAATCAAATAGTGACTATATAAAGCCTCACCTGATCAACAGGAATTCATTAAAAAAAAATTGAGGAAATGCAGCAGTGAGAAATTATCAGTCCTACTACTAGCTTATGGTTTCTCCTATTGTTATAATGCCCCCAAAAAACAATAAGCAGTATTTCTGTATTGATTATAAGAAACTCAATGCAGTTATTGAAAAAAATGTCTACCCCATTCTGATTTTGAATGATTTTTTGGAAACCTTCAATGGTACTCAATTATTCACCTATCTTGATCTAGCAAGTGGCAATGAGTGATAGGAACAATCACAAAATAGCATTCACAACAAAATATGGCCTATATGAGTTTAATGTTATGCCCTTTGATCTTTGTAATGCTTCTGCAACTTTCTAGCAACTAATGGACAAAGTATTGGCTCCCTATTATGGCAAATTTGTTGAAATTTACCTTGATGACATTACCATCTTCTCTACTATTTTTGAACTTCACTGGCAGCATGTTTCTATTATTTTGAATACTCTTAGGGAAGCCTCTTTGATGCTAAATTCTGAAAAATATCATTTCTTTTTATCACAAGTAAAATTACTTGGTCACGTGATTAATTGCAAGTGAATCCAACCTGATGATAACAAAATTGTGAAAGTTAAAGAATTCCCAAGGCCCACTACCATTAGGCAATTAAGAAGATTTCTTGGACTTGCCTCTTATTATAGGAAGTTTATCAAAAACTTCTCTTCCATTACCTACTCTCTAAATTTTCTCTTAGAAAAGGATACTTTTTTTGAATAGATGGATAATCACCAGCAAGACTTTGAAACTTTAAAGTAACTCTTAACTTTATCTCCTGTCTTAAGATATTCTAATTTCTTCAAGGTCTTCTATCTTCACACTGATGCCTTTGGAACTGATATAGGTGCTGTTCTGGCATAAAAGAATGGAAAAAAGGAATATACAATAGCTTATACTAATTGCAGTCTCAACAAAGCTGAGTGAAATTATTCTACCACTGAATTGGAATGTCTTGCAGTCATCTGGACTATTGAACATTTCCATTAATAACTAGGGACCCAACACTTCTTCTTAATTATTAACCACTCTATCCTTTAATGGTTGAAAATAACTGAACTTAAAGGACAATATGCAAGGTGGATATTCTGCTTGGAATCCTACAACTTTACTATCTGAAAGAAAACACAACAATGCTGATGCCATGTTTAGGATGTATGATGTAAATGAACCAATATTCCACAACTCTAGGTCTACATCTATCCAAAACTAATTCAAAGTCAGCAATCCCAAGTAAAATCAATAATAAATAATATATAGCCCAGGTAGTTAGTGTCCTGGACAACAATATAACTTATCTTATCAAAATGGAATTCCAATATTATCATTACCTCAAAAACTATCTCCAACATAACAAATTATCTAACACTTTTGATAACAAATAACAAAAGCAACTTATCTCCAAAGCACAATACTATCAAGTGAAAAATAACCAATTATACAAAAAAAATCGTTGTATAAAACAAAAAATCAATTACTCTATATAATTCAAAAGTATAAAGTGGAATCAATGTTATACTTATTACATAACTATTACACTGGAGCTTGTTTTGGTATAGACAAGATATTTGAAAAACTACATGATCAATACTATTGATAACAAATGCTTGAAAATGTAATGTATTATATTAATACATATGACTAATGTTAATGATGAGACAAATTCAAAACTTCTGGACCCTTACATTTAATTACAGTTGTGATCTCTTCTCCAATATAGGCATTGATATTGTGAAATCCATTCCAATTACAAGCAAGAGAAATAAATATATCATTATTGCAACTGACTACTTCACCAAATAGCTCAAAGTTGAAGCAATCTTCCATGCTATATGACAACAAGTTGCAGATTTTATTTATCAAGTTATTATTTATAGACATGAATGTTCAAAACACATACTTTATGATCCTGGAACACATTTTAGGAATGAAATAATTGAAGCTTTATTGGGAAAATTTCAAATATGATATCTTTATTCTACTACATATTACCCACAAACAAATGGACTAGTAGAGAATTTCCATTTGCTCTATGTGAATCTCTGGCAAAAATAACTGAAGGAAAGAAGGATTGGACTAAATTTATTGCATCAACACTATTTGTCTATCACATATAAAAACAAGCTTCCATCAAATTTACTCCCTTCTATCTGGTTTATAGCCACAACCCTCAAATGCCTTATATATAAATAAATTAAGTAATGGAAGGAAATATCTTGACCAGACTCTATCAACTGACTGAACTCTGCCTACTGCTCAAGAAACTGTTCAAAGAAATATTCTAAAAGCCCAAAAGAAACAAAAAGAGAGATTTGACCTGAAGTTGAAAAAGCCAAGGAACTTCAAAATTGGTGATAAAGTGTTAGTCTATGATACTGCCAGGGACAAACACTTTACTGAAAAACTCAAACCAAAATGGAAAAAATCTTACTTTATCCACAATAACTTTAAAAATAGTGCCTTTAAACTTAGAACAATAGATAGAAAAGTTCTGGCTGCCTCTCTTAACTTGACATTGTTGAAATCATATCTTGATTATAAAAATAAAAACCTACTGTATATATTGAAAACTAAAAAGAAGAAATATACAGTATAATAGTGATAGCCTCTGAGCTCTCACTACTATTACAGCTGGCCCCAGGGCTCTTAGTGATTACTGCATAATCTCAAGGTAAAGTACTTATAAGTAGACAAGTGAAAATATGAAAAAGGAAAACAAAAATCTTAAATCTCAAGTGAGGAAAAGGTTTTATCCAAAGGAACAGGAATAGGAACACCCAACTGGACCAATAGTACACCTAGTCTGGCCACCCTCTGCTACAAGTTCTGGTTTTCCAACTTCAACTCTTTGACCCTAGTTGAAGTAGAACTTTTGAAGGCCAACCACTCTATCTCCTCCTTCAACTAATAGATTTCTTTTTGAAAATCAGCCTGGGACTGCTCACCATGATGTACTTGCCTCTTCAAGTACTTGATCCTTTCCTAAAAAGTGATAACAAATGTTCACAAAGGATTTATCCTTCCTGAGCGAGTAAGTCTTTGTACTTTGGCAACTCTGATTTTTCTTTATATAATAATAAAAGAAATATGATAAACACTCAACAAATCAAGAAAAATTACCATGTTAAATAGAAAAATATGGATGATTGTACCACCCCAACAATTATATAAGAAGCTCTACTGTCTACCAGTTTGCATTAAAAAGAACTACCATACTTATATAAAAATTACCATGACTACTATTCAGAATCTAATTTTGGAAGACCTTCTGACCACAATTTCTGAGTTTGTGCAAGTGATCCCAATAATATATGATTTACTTCAGCCTATTGAAAATCAGGTTTTGCAAATATTCAAGTGTATGCAATGTGCTATCTGCATGAAAAACAAGATTCTCTCCTTGGTTTATGTATATTACCTGGAGAAATTATTGGAAGAAATTGTCAACTGATCATAACAATCCTACTTGAATAAACACCTGACTAAATATTATTTTACTGGATACCACCACACTTATAGTCTCTTTAAAAGATCTGGGATTGAGCAAATTTGGAGGATAAGATATACAACTTTAACTATAATTACCAACTCCTTGTAAATTCTTGATTCATGAAACTCACCACTTAAATAGTGAGAAAATGTTAGCCTTAATTATTAGTTATATTTTCTTTGATTATTATCTATAGTTCTTGTCTATCGTATTACTTTAGTTCTATTTTTAGATTATATAACATATATAATACAAGGTGTGTCTTATTGGTTAATAGGATAGATCCAATAATTAGGGCAAAGTAGTGATTGATATATCATGTATTATTTAATTTCATTATTTAATTTTTATATCTTATCTATATTTAGCTAACAGGTTATCCAAGTAAGCAGATCTGACTTATTGGCCTAATTTAATAAATCTGGTAGATTTGATCACTTTGATCATCAAATAATTAATATTCAATCATGTACAGTATATAAAAACCAGTTGTCCAAAGCAGTTAACTCAAGGTTTTACCTATTGAATTCTTTTATTCTTGATATTATATATCTCTATAAACCTTCTAATTAAACCAAATCATCCAAAGCCTCTTTTTAGGTATTTATATAACCTATACTATCCTTGAATTATCAACTTTAATATAACATGATCAAGATATTCTCCCTCAATTTAAAGTGGATTACTACTATAGTAGTTCCATTTATTTATCTGATTTGGAGATTATTGGATAAGTTGATAACATGTTATGCATGCTTCCTCTTTGTTGCCAAAAATGGTAGCAATCTATAGTTTTTCAATTGAATATTTATATTTTTTATATTTCAGAGAAAAGAAGTATGTTAATTTCTGTCTAATAAAGTCAACTTTCTTCCTGGCTATTTATTTGAGAACAAAGTCTAGGTTAATGAAAGCTTTTTCTGTTCTAAGGGTCTCTTTATATTCTTGATGGTTTTGAGTGAAAGTTGTCTTTCCTTGTTTATTCACTTGGCTTTTGTAACTATATCTAAACTAGCTAGCAATGTTAAATAGGCTATCTTTGACTAGAGGATCTAAGGTAGCTTTATTTTATTTGGTTTCAAGGTCAGTCCAATTCTCATTCTCTATTTTCAGTGTAATTAACTCTATATTCATTCTGCTCCCTTGGTATCCATTATTTTTATCTTTTATCTTGTTTGATGCTTTCTTTTGATGTGCTATTCTGATTCCTAGAGATGTGTATTTGTTATAAGGACAGTATTATTGCTTTGAGTTTCAGGGTTTTTCCATTGTTTCTTCTAATCCTATCAATGTTGTATTCTAGTGTTGTCTATTTTATGAGACTTTTTAACTGTCTCGCAGAAGCTATAGTGAAGGCTATTGATACTTGATAGTAAAAATAAAGTTTATTGTATATTTTTGTCTTAAAAAGAAATTTTTTGGTTTTTGAAAATTTTTAAAAAAGAGTTTTTGGAAATATTTTTAATTATTATTAATTTATAATTATTGTTGCTTAGAAAACTTTTTATTTTATTAAGTAAATAGATTTTAGTTAATTATATAAATATAATTGATTTATTTTATCAACTCTTTTCCATTCATTTATGATGTAACATGAACTGAAAAATGAACTACTATTAGCAAAATAACTAGAAGCACAAGCTTTAACTTTAGGCTCAACTACAATGAAAACAGAAGAACCAAGGGCAAGGCTAATCCTATTCAAATAGAAATAAGATCAACATAGGCAAAGAAACACAAACCTCATGTACTAGAAACAATATACTCAATACTGATAAACTAACTAATAGAGTAAAAACAGAAACTATCATTGCTATCTAGGATATCTCATCCTCCTCTTCAAAATAAGTCCAAATAATAATCTATGGAGCAATTTAATTAAAGAAAACTTGACTACTTTAATAGAGAAATCCACTACTTAGTAAACCCTTCAAACAACAAAAGGCAAAGACTATGAGGACCTCAGTAACCCCCTTTAATAGAATTTAACTAATACAAACTCTGACATTGACGTAATAGATAAAGATAATATCACAGAAAACAAGATACCTTCTGGTCATAAATTATTAATAAGCATCAACTTAGGCTAGAAATATCAAAGAACCAGGTCATATAGTTCATGCCCAAGATTTCTCTTCGACCCAAGTATCAGATATGAAAAAACAAGATGCAAAGTAGGCATAGCAACCCAGGACATTTATGGAAAACCCATTGGATAAAAAATTATCTTCTTAATGAGGGTCCTTAGCTTCCCTGAAAGGCTCCTCAACATTAACAGTGAAACTACTAATGGCACTAACTACATTATTAACCTTTTGGAGATCAGCAAGCAGCATAAGAAGCTACAACTATCAGTTTATCTAATATATACAATAGGTATCTCACTCATATAGACCTTAATAGCTATGATATAAAAAAAAACAATATCAGGATATAGAATGTATCCTTTATACAAAACTTATTAATGTATAACTTATCTTTGCTAAATTCAAACTGATTAACAATATTACTATAAGGACTCAACAGTTATGGCAATATACAACTATCACTTTTTAAGATAAGAATGCAAAATCAAAGTGACCAACCAAAGAAGTGTATTTATCAAGAGTGATGCAGTTTGAGTCTTTGATATCATACTCAACACAAACCAAATGAAGGAACAAGTAGCTATTACAACAAAATTAACTGGTCTTTCTCCAAATATCAAAAACTTTGATCTAAAAACTATCCATAAACAAGTCAAGGCCAAAACATACTATATCCAATGATGAATGGTCTACAATAGAAAAAGATTTGAAATTTTGAGCTTAAAAGATAACACTATTCTATAGGAAGCTCTAAACAAAACTTTTATCCTAGAAGAGATGAAGATTACTATCAGGGTTATAGAGACCAAACTCTGCGTAATCTGTAGTCAACATAACTATCTTGCTGCATAATGCCCTAGAAAAGAAACCTGATAACAATAGTCTAACTACAACAAGGATCAAGCTGACTAATTTGAAAACTATACAACTGCTATAAGCTCTCCAGAAGTCAAAACATCCTAAAATATGTTTCTAATAGCCAATATATCATAGATTATATACAACAGTCCTTAAAGGAAAAAAAAATCAACATGGAGCAATTAAAAAGTGACCTTTATAAATATCTTCTTAGGAATCAAAGAAATCCAAGCTGAAATTGCTGACATAAAGACAATGATAAGTGATCTAGATAAAAGAATTACAAACCTGAAATACTATAATGAAAGGTATATAGGTACAATAAAACAAGATCAAAATATCATAGAGAACTCTAGCCCTCTAATGCAGGTTTCCTATCTAGTCAACAAAACATCGGAAAAACACAATAGTAACTATACTCTTCTATTGACAAAATAGATTACAACATAATCATGATTATGAATACTATCACCTTCCTTATCCTAAGCAATCCCAATAATCTTGATAATTATAAATAATGGGTAGTAAATATAGCAATGGTAGAACTAATATGAATCTAAGGAACAAAACAATGAAATATCCTTCCAATCAACAATTCAAAATAATACAAATATTATTCAGTCAACAAACACAGAGCAAACTGAAGCAATGAAAACACCTCCTATACAACTTTTACTTCCAGCAGGAATACATAATATAGCAGAGCATTCACATATCATAGAGACAGATAATGACAACACTTATAAAAGCAACCAATCAATAAATCTTATATTACAATTACTACTTTAAACTGCATAGGCCTTAAAGAACTCCTGAAACAAACCTCTGGATAGAATTATGGAAACTAAATGAATGGAATATTATTATCTTGACAGAAACCAATTAAAACACCGAGTCCACTCTAGAAAGCCCAACACTTAACAATATAGTGAGAAGGAGTAGTAAAAGATATAGGAATCAGCATTATACTCAAATACATCCTTGCAAATAGAGTGATTAAAATACAGAGGCTAGAAGGCAGAATCCCTATTATTGATCTTGCCTTCGCTAGAATATAGTATATACAAATTATCAGAACCTACCTCCTAACAGCCCCTGATCTCCAGTATACTAAACTATTCAAGAAGATCATTAACCTTATTACTCAAAGAAACTTAGAACAATGACATATAATCCTAGTTGAAAACCTTAACATGTACTCAAATGCTAATAAGGATAAACATAGTTCCAATAGAAAAACTTTATGAATAAATCATTTTTTTTCTTTACAGAGCTCTTCAATTTGAACATAATTGATACTTTTAGGCACCACAACCCAAATAGCAAAGAATTTATATGGTCCCCAAACTGGTACACAAATACTATATGAAGCAGAGTAAATGCAATTTGGATATCATTTCATCCAACTTGGTGCTTAATAAATTTATACATAACCAACAATCCTCCCATTTCAATTGATTATAGAGCATTAACTATTTTTATTGAAACCAAGCAGACTGAAAATCCCATTAAGCACTTTAGATGTCCATCCCAAAATACTAGATTCCATTAGGTTGCTACTACGGAACCACAATGAATCAAGTTTACAAAAAAATAGATAACAAAATGCATAGCTGACATCAAATAATGGAAGAAGGAACAAATACCAACAAGCTATAGACAACTTTAAAAAACTAGATCTTGAAAGTAGCCCATTATAGTATAAATAAAGAAGAAGAAAGTGATACATATCTGCATTGTAAACCGTAAGAAATTTGTCCTATGAAGATCCTGAAGCCTTGTGACAATCTCAGTATCAAGTTAACAAGTCTAATTTATTACCTGGGTCCCAGATCTTCGAGAATATTCCTTGTATTACAGATTGGCATTGTTTGTCCTGGACAAATCGGACAAATAGAACAAATATGACTCTATAGACTTCCTTTTTTTTTCATTCCAAAAGCTCATTTTATTAGGTGTAATTAGGTACATATTACTTTAAATTACAAAGCAATTTTGCAATCAATTTTCTCTATGCAGGATTCATATTACCTTCTAAAAAAGCCAGTTTGTAAAAACCCCCTATGGCTTGTTGTCTCTCGTGGAGAAACTAACGTGCCTAGGCTCCGTTAGTGTGTGATTTAAAGAGATCGTATATGAATTTGTTACTGTTGATTATCTCTTGGATTGCTTCTGTCTTGAGTAGGATTGTAGGTGTCGTTGTATACTTGTCTTGTATATTTTTGTTTCTTTGAGGTCGGGCTACAGTACGATTGATACTATTGTTTGCTTCCCATATATGGAGGTGTTGACATCTGTCTTCCCAAATGTTGTAAGTTATGAAGTGAATGCAGTTTATTATATCTTTGATTGTTTCGACAACTTTGCTTTTATCCAGATGTGAAGTAATTAGGTAGGTTATATCTTACGTAATTCCCCCTTTAATTAGTATATCCCAATTATCACTTCGGTTGAGATTTGCAATAGTCTTAGCTTTGAGGTTCGTTGTTGAGGGTTGTTTCATTCTTGCAGAGATTTCTCTGTTGATGGTGTTTGCTATCAGGTCTTTGATATCCAAACCATGTTTTTTTACATAGGAAGGCATGTTTGTGGTCTTCTATTTCTGAGCATCTAAAACACCTGTTCGATACATATATATCGG
>CAJVPT010002486.1:0-17564 GCA_910592055.1 Acaulospora colombiana
CTTACGAAAAGTGCTTTAACTATGTTATCGATCGTCGATCTTATAGGTAAGTTTTCACAAGCATATTTTCTAAATTTCTTTCGCAAATTACGAAGAAAAGTACTTTATCTTCTTATATTAATTTAATTTCATGTAGGTAAATGTAATCAATGTAAAGAGGAGACATCAAGTTTTCGCTGGTGTAAGCCATGTAATTCATCCCGGTTTAAAGAAGAATTCGGTAATTGGAAAAGTGGGAATGAAGTTGTTGACAATTTTATAAAAGAAATTCAGTTAAATGCAGACAGATATAACAAGTTAGTCGAGTGGATTACATAATCAAATTTCAAGGTTGACGAAAAGTCGATAAGCGAAGGTGGCTATGGAAAAGTTTTTTCAGCAGAATGGACCAAAGGATATATCTTTTTTTGGAATGCAAAGGCTGGTCAATGGAAAAGAAAAGGTGTTACAAAGGTAGCGCTAAAGTGTCTTAACGATTCTAA
Organism: Acaulospora colombiana; assembly: GCA_910592055.1. Lineage (NCBI taxonomy): Eukaryota > Fungi > Glomeromycota > Glomeromycetes > Diversisporales > Acaulosporaceae > Acaulospora > Acaulospora colombiana. The sequence continues at coordinate 483 of CAJVPT010002486.1, forward strand.
AGATATCACTAGTGGGCTCTTAAATGAGGTGATTATTATTCTCAAATAATTTTTTATTTAATTTAAATGTACATTAAATTTATATATCATTAGATAAAAAACAACCTTTACTGTGCGGATGATTATTCTCGTGTCGTTAGATGCTATGGGATTACACAACATGAAGAAACGAAGAACTTCATGATGGTTATGCAATTAATGGAACATGATAGCCTTGGAAAGAACTTAGCAGAATTTCAAAATATGTCATGGAAAGACAAATTAAACAGTTTAAGTCAAATAGCTGAAGGTTTATATCAGATGCATAAAGCCAAATTAGTTCACCGCGATTTTCATAGCGGAAATATTCTTTTATCCGATATTAGAAACAGAATAATTTACATATCTGATTTGGGGTCATGCAAACCAGCCAATGAATATGATAATAGCGAAGTTAACGGAAAAGTACATGGTGTACTTCCATATGTAGCACCGGAAGTTTTAAGTGGTGAAGAGTACAGAGAAGCAGCTGATGTTTATGCATTCGGGATTATTATGTCCGAAATTATATCTGGAATTCCTCCTTTTCACAATATTCCACACGATCACAATCTTGCAAATGCAATTTGCCTTGGTAAAAGACCTAGAATTGCAAGAAATACTCCTAAATTAATAGTCGATTTGATGCGAAAATGTTTAGATGCCGATTTCCATGAACGCTTAAGTTCTTACGAACTGCGCGGTATTTTAAGGGCATGGAGCAGATATGAAAAATATGAAGACTCGGATCTTTTTAAACAAATTAAAGAAAATGAGAATAATAAATATTCATATATCATTGCGGAACCTAAAATGCATCCGTCAGCTATTTATACTAGTCGGCTTCTTAATTTTAAAGATCTTCCGCAGCCCATAAATTCTAAAATTGAATATATTGATGATTTAGGTTATTGATAATTTCTTAACTATAGCTATAGATTGAATATCTATTTTTTAATTTTATTTTTTGAGGGTTTTCAAATCTTATATTTGTTGGAAGGCTCGCAACGCGCATGTATTTTTTTGTCAATTTTTATCTAATAAATGTTCGAATATTTGGATTTGTCATTTTTAGATATAAAATTTTTTACAACATTTATTTATGATTTTCTAAAAATAATGCACAAGATAGGAAATAATAAAAGATAAAATAAAAAATTTAAAAAGAAAAAAATTTAACCAAAAAAAAAAATCAAAAAGAAATTAAATTAACATATGTAAAATAATGATTAAAAAGAAATAAATTGTTAGTATAATGAGCTTTAATATATTACCTCTTCATATATGCATACTCTATATTTTTTTCACTTTTAATATATAAATTCTATCTTCTTTATATTTGAACTAGTAATTGTAAAGGATCAGATTGAATTGAATTTCAAGTAAAACTAATTCAAATATGATTAGTTCAATTTTTTAAATCCATATCTGAATCTGATTTGATTAATTTTATTTGATCTGAATTTGATCTAAATTCAAAAAATATTTGACAAATATCATATTGATTTATTTTTTTTATACTAGTATCAACTTTTTTTCTTTTCAATTCCTTTTTCCATTTTTTATTATTGTTATTGTTTTTTTTGCTAAGTTTTGTGAAAGCCACTCATTATACATTATTTCAGAAAAATATTTGTACCACATAGTTTTTGTTTTTTAAAAAAAAGATTGTTATTTTATATAAAAAATAAATCTTAACTATTTTGTATTTTTAAAATTTTTTTAAATTTTTTTTTAAAAATACAGATTATTTCTACTTTTATTTTTATTTAATTATATTAAAGTTATTTTCCTAAATTAATTTCATACTGTACAAATAAATTTAAGATTACTTTCATATATCTTTTTCAAAAAATCAATTGCTATTGTATAGTTAAAAAATTTTATTAATATAAAAATATATTATATCTTCAGAGTGCATATTTTTATAAAAATTCAAGAGATAGTTAAGGATATTTTTATGTTATAAAAATTAAATATCTTTTTTAAATATTTCATATTTATTTTTATTTAACTTGAAATTTCATATTAAATAATTTTTAAATTATTCCTAAAGTTATATCAATAGAAAAAAATATCTATTATATAATTAAATAGAAGATTATTTACTATATCTATATATCATTGAGACTTTATTCTATATATTAATCTTGGTAAACCTGATTAAATTATTCAATTCTGAATTTTTTTCAATTGGCAAAATAGTAGTTTCAATTAACTTTAATGGAATTTTAAATATTGAGTAAGTAGTTTTTGTATCACTTATTAATAATGCAACAATTCTTAGAAATGCTATAGCCATTGCAATTCTATTCAAACCACTTAATAATCTTATATAAATCAAGATTGTATAAAAATGGTTTTCCAATTTCTTCAAATCCATCAATAAAAAATATTTTATTGAATTTTTTCTTTAATAATTTTCATAATAATATCAAAATTAATTTTTGATCTTTATTTAATTTATTAATATAATATAAAACTTGTTGAATTTTATTTTTATTATAATTTTGTTCTTCAACAATTAATGAATTTGGATTATTCTCAAGTAATAAATAATCAGGTACTAGGAGATTTGAAAAATTTATCAAGACGAATTATTTTAAATAAAATATTTTTTAATATTTATCAAAGCTTTTGTTATGTTTATCTCTTGATTATTTTTTTTTCTGATAAAAGCTTCAATTAAAACAGTGATATAATTATTTCAAAGAGATTTAATATTTGCAAGTTGATAATATATTAGTATAGAAGTAAACAGTTGTTTTAATTGTAATAGCATCTGATAAATTATTGCTTCAGAGAAACAAACATCATATTTATTATCATTGTTTACTAAGTTCAGATAATAGGCTACTTCCTTGAAGGTATTATATTTTATTCCTTAAATTGTTTTAAGATATCAAATAAAATTGCCCTAAGAATAAAAGTTAATGATCTTAAAATAAAATTTCTCTTCATCCTTTGGATTAATAAAATAAAAGCAAAGAATTACTTTTTTATTACCTCTTTTTATTTGATACTAATAATTATTTTTTCAAATAAAATATTTGGAAAAATCAGAATACTTTAAATTTTGAATTTTAACAATATCTAGATTATTGATACACATTTCAAAATATCTTATTAATTTTGTATACTTATTTTTTTCCAATATTATTAATATTTTACAATATTCTGAAAAGTTACAATTTATTATTGGGCAAATATACTGGGAGTCTTTTTATCTTATAAGATTTCTGTTAAATATTAAAATTAAATAATCTATAAATGGCTTTAGATTAAGAGATATATCTTGTGTAAAGATATTTTTTAATCTTATTCTTTGGATTTACAATTGAAATTATGACTTTATCTTAACCCTTGCAGATATATTTGTAAAGATATTTGATTGATCTAATGCTAGTGCATATCTCTATATTGATATGACAATTATATTTTTGATAAGATATGAATTGTAAGGAACAACCTATCTATTATTGATATTAACAAAAATTCTTCTTTTTTAATAGTCTTTTTGTCATCTTTTTCTATAAATTGAATATTTAAATTTATTGGTAGATGTAGTTGCAACATCTTTGCAAGAATGTTTATTATATTTTCTATTTACTATATATGAAGATGATAAGTTGATAATTTTATAGGATTCATAAATTATATTTTGTTAATTATAGCAAATAATCCAGGATGAGAATCTATATCAGGAATTTTTACAGATTTAATTTAATCAAAATCTTCAAGAATCTATGATTTATCTTGATGTGATAATATTATTAGAATATAAGCATATGATAAAACTTTTTTTGAAATTCAATTATATATACAGTATATAAGCAAAGATCTTTCTAAGTATTTCTCTTATAAATAGATCCCGAATTATTTCTTTAAATTTTAATTTAAAACTCTTGTAATCATATATGATTTATCTAATGCATATTGATTAGATAAGAGCTTATCAATAATCTCAGACCAATTTAAATTCAGAAAATAGTTATAAAAATATTAGGTTTATTAAATTCACTAACAATTGTCACAAAATTTTGATATAACTATTGAAAATATCTTGTAAATCTTGTAAAGAAGAATAATAATATCATCTTTTTATTAACTTTATTAACATTGATATCCTTATTTGAGATTATGTAACTCAATTTTTGATAAATTTCAGATCTCAATTGTTTTTGATTTTGATATTACAATCTCAAATTATTGATTTCATATTTAATATATTGATTTATTATATATTGATAAAATAATCTATCTACAAGATAAAGAATACTTTTTATTCTATTTGAATTTCTAATTATAAATCTATGGACAGCAAATTTCTTGATGGTAACTCTATTCAATTTATCTTTTAATTAATCTTTAATATTTTCAAATTCTCTTTATCATTGGATTGAGATTTTTTATAATTATATTCAATTTCAGATTCAACTCTTATAACCTTTTTCTTTTTTTTTTAGCTTTTATTTTCTTCTTTAATTTTAGTTATACTTGAGAAGAATTGAATAGCAAGTTTATCAAAAATTTGACATGTTTCTATTTCTTCTTCAATTTGTACAACTCTTTTATTTTTTTAAATATTTGCTTTTATTATTTCATCATATCTCTAAAAAAAAATAGTATAAGATATTATGAAGAATTATAGGCTCCATTTAATTCTGATATTTTTTCAAGCTTATTATTATATTACCTGATTAGAATATCCTTTTTATGCATCTTTTCCTCAATAAAACTAATTGCAGTTATTTCTTCTAGATTTGGTGAATTATATTGTCTCATAACTTTATTATAAATATTATAAATGACAATATATAATATTTCTTAATTTTAAGATTTCTCAATAATCTTTGTATTCACAAATATATATATAAATAGATTGTACTTATTTAATTTCTTTTAAAGTTTACTTAACTTTTTATAATTTAATATTTGTTTATTATATTATGTCTTCTATCAATTTGATTAATATAAATTGTGAAATTATAAAATAGATTTGAGCAAATTTGGATTCTTCATTAGATTGGGATATCAATAAACCAATTTTATAATATAGTTTACCTTGAATCCTAAAAGTGTATATCTCTTTTCTAATATTACTAAATTCTTATTCAATTAAGTTCTTATAAATATAAATATAAATATTTAATTATATGCTCTAATTTAATTTACAAAGATTGATATTAGAAATCTTGAGCAATAAGTAATTAATATAAGGTTTTTGGTGCTGGAGTAAGTGAAATTAATTGTACTTGTCTATTTATATAACAAAACCTTTGAATTCATCTTTTTATTTCAAGATATATTTGTAGATAATATACAATTTTTCAAAATAATTTTTATTATCTATAATATTGTCACCATGAATTTTTTTTCTTTAAAATCCTTTAATTTTTTTTTTTTTTAACTGGTGAAGTCCTGCCATTGAGTTTTTATTTATTTATTAATACATGCTTATATATGCAAATTTAATTACGAGTCTATACATTTATGAAAGGAAAAAAATACTATGACTCAGTATTCTATTATTAGAAACTTTGTGACTTGCTGCAATCCACCTTGATGGGTGCTAGTATGTCAAGACTCCATTAGTACTAATATTGATAGAAAAGAAGAAAAAAGGAAAATAGCTGTTTTTAATGTTTTTTTCATTACAATGTTTGTTTGTTAGTTCTATATATAGTCCCCAAACCTATCCTTTAGGTATTTCTTAAGGTCAATTTGGGCCTATTCTAGTTCTGGGTCAGCCTTGAAGCTTTTGATAACCTGTGTTGTTGATGAGTCCGGACTTCGTGATGTAGTTTGTTGCTTGTCTATTTTACTGTTGGCTCAATTCCTTTATTGTTTAAGTTTTTTATTTATGTTCTGACTTTTCTACCATTCTATTGTGATATCACATCTAAATTTCCAGGCTTCTCATTTGACCTGCCAAAACTTGTGTGTTGCTTCTCAAATTGCTTCCAGTGCTTTGGATCTGTCTTTTATTATGGTCTTTGCTATTTGTATCATGCCATGTGTTATGACTCTCCTCACAATATCCTTTCATTTGATTTGGTGCCCTGTATTACTGTTTTTCTTGTGTTTTTACATTATTTGTATTCTTTTTCATTTGTTTTGGATTGGTTCTATTTGTTTACTTTCAACTCTTGTTATGCTTTCCTCTGTTAAGGCCTGTATAAACTTATCTTGAAATCTTATTGATGTTGTGCCACATTGAAAGATATAGTTATTTGTTTCTCTATATTGTTTGCAAATTTTGCATTTATCATTAGGATAAATATCAGGATGTCTTTCATTTAGTTTATTCATAGTAGGTAGTTCTCCCATCCATGTTTTAATTCTGAATGATCAGTCCATGTAGTCTCTCATATTAGTTGATATTGCTGTAATCGCTGTTGGCATTAAGAGCTCCAAAGTCATAGGCTAGCGAATTTCCGAGATTTCTTCTAGTTCAGCCAATCCTAGTTTTTTTGTAGTGTTTGCCATTTACTCGCCCATTTATTTTTAAGAATTTGTCTTATTAAAGACTTAATTTCAATATCATATTGTTTTTGGTTTCATTTGATAAGTATGTTTGTTAATGTGGAATTTTTTGTATTTATTGTTATGGTGTGTTTGGGTTTGTCTGTTAGGTTTGTTATGGCCAGCTGATCTGTCTTTTTATTGCCTAGGATACTAGAGTAACTCTTGACTTTTGCCCAGGTGATTGCAAGTTTTTTCATTTTTATCAGGTTCTTAATGGTACTGCTGAGGATTTGATTTGGTTAATGTGTGTTCCTTTGATGTCTTCTCTGTAGTGGAGATTCTCCCAATATGTTGATTGCTGCCTGACTATCTGTGAAGATTGTGATTGTTTTGTTAGTGCTAATGGTACTTATTGCGATTATAATGGTCATTAGTTCTGCTCTTGTGAATGAAGCTATATTATATATCTTTGTTTACGGCTTAATTTGTAATTTTTATTAATTGAAACTGTTATATTATTATAAATGAGTAGTTATACATATATGTTATATTAAATCATATCTATATAAATAGTTATATATATATTTAAACTAATATTATGTACAACCACTACTAGTTCATCCACAAACTGGAAGCCCATGTGATTCCATCTTAATTATTCCTAGAACAATTTTTCTTAAGAGTATTCTAATTATCAGATCGTCGAATTCAGTATCCTGGATCCCAGTTTTTGATCCTTCGGAGTGGTCTGTGGATTTTTCCTCCCACCAAGGCCTCTCGATAGTTAAGTCTGTGCAAGTATTCATAGCCACATGCATAAGAACTAGGACTGGCTTATTATGGAAGAGTCCTTTTCTTGCGTACGAGTTCTGTATTAAGTCATTAGTGTCCCCGGATGAGTTGTGTTCTTGTTTTGGTCCTGAGAGACATGCTACCATTTTAGGGATCTACTCTTTTTGCTACTATTTCTGGTAACGCAATTGTGTCAATAATTATCCTATTCAATTAAATCACAACCTAATCACGTTCTAGATATAGACTGGATACTATATTAGAAACATCAGTTAGTTTACGGTTACGTCAATGGATGGATTCAATTTCTCGATTGGTTTTGTATTGGGGTGGAATTGAAACTGGATTTTGTGATCTGACCTACGGAGACTAACCACTGCACTATGAACCAGTAGGTCTATAAAATCCTTTAATTTAGAATAATAAATTTTATAAAATTAATTAAATTCTTTTTTTTTTATATCTTGATATTATTGCTTTTATCTTTTATAAATTTTTTTTTAATCTTTTTAGTATTTTTAGATACTCTATATTTTTATATTTTTAATTTTGTAGATTCATTTGTTTTTTATTTTTTCACAAATAATTCTTCAATTATTTGAATTGAATCTACTTATATAAAAAATTCTATAAAGAACTTATTTTGAATTGAAGATTTTTTTTCTAGTTGTTTAATATAATAATATTTGATAAAAGATATTTATACTAATCCTTTTTTTTATTTTTCCTTTAACTCATTTGCGAGTTTATAATTGATATCTAAAATATACTAAGATGTTAAGTAAAAATTATTTTTTAAATTTGTAGACATTTATTTTTTAAAAAATTAATTTAACTAAATATTAATATTTAAATTTTTTTTTTAAATTGAAAAATTTTTATTTATAAATTTATTTTATTTATAAATATTTTTTATTTAATAAATATTTAATCTTTTATTTATTAAAAAATAATTAAATTAGTTTATTATTAATCAAAATTTTTAAATAAAAATTAAAAAATTTATATTTACATTCAATTTAAATACAAATTTTATTAATTAAAATTATAAAAAATTTTATCTATAAAAAAAAAACAAAAAAATATTAATTAATTTGTGTTTATAAAATTTTATATATAATAATATGAATAATATTTTACTTACTATATAATATTTCAATAAAATATTATAATTTTGCTAATTTATAACTTTAATATTAAACAATATATTTTTTTATTTATAAATAATTTAAAATTAATTAATTTAGAATTAATAAAAAATAATATATATATTTTTTATTAAAATATTTTTATTTATATACAATAAAAATTTTTCTTAAAAATTTTTTTAAAAAAAAAGAAATAAATAATATATTATAATATTTAATAGTATAATATTATTAATTAATAATGTAATAATATAATCAATTAATTTATTTCAGCTTATCTAAAACTCTTTCTACTAATTCTCTAACTATATACAAAAAAGATTTTCATAAAAAGCTTTATACATATTTGCTAATAAAATCTTTATATTTTTATTAAAACAACTTAAAGCTTGTCTTTATTTATATTTTCTATTCATTCTTACTTGTTTATAAATTTCTTTGAATAAAAACTTGAGCTTCTAGTGGCCTAAAAAACTCAAGTATACACTTCCTTTATTAAAGACAAGAAGATTCTATGAAGTAAAAGAACTAACAAGTGAAGTGTTACTTCACAGAATTGGAAATAACAAGAAATAAAGGTTCTGTTGATAGAAGAAGGCCTATTATTCACCTTCTTGTATGCTTTTTTATACTCTCTTAAAGTATCTACTATTTTTTACAGTTTTCACGAGAGATTTTATCTATCCTAGTTTTATCTTGAATTTCTAGTAATACAATGTTACCTGAAATATAATTGATTAATATGAAATATATTAGTAGCTGAATATAATAAGCTTCTATTGGTCAACTTATATATTATGATAATATAATTATTAATTTAAAGAGTTAATTAGTATCCATATTTATCTACTCTTTCAATTAGATTAACCTATAAATTAAGTTCTATGAAATCAATAAAATATAAGCAATAAGTCACATGTAATAAAAAACTACTATTTGTTCAAGCTAGGATTTTTTTCTTTTATTATTCTAATTAAGTTAAGTTTAAGATCTTTTTCTTATTTCAATCAGGCAATAAAACTAAATGATTTCTATTTTATGCTAAGCTTCAACTCTTTTGTTACAGTTGAGAATATATTTTCCTAGAATTATTGAAGGATATTACAATTGATGAGAATCCTTATTTCTTTTAAAACCTTTACACTATTATAAACAAAAGAATTATTAGGAATTTGACTTTTTGTGTAATGGAAGATGTATATCAGTAAATTTTTTTTAATAAGTATGACTATTAGAAAGTATCATATTAAAATAATATGACTCAGTCACTACTAAATCATATAAGAATCTGTGATCAATTATAAGTTGCCTCTTTACTGCAGGTAGATAAAAAATTATTATTCAAAGAAGGTTGAAACCAAGTGCATTCTAGAAGTAAAGGTTTACACTAGGTAATAAGTCTCTTTAAATAGTACACAAAAAAGAAATAAAGATCAAGAATAAATAAGTTTCTTAAATGATAAAAAAAAAAAGAATATTTAAATCAAATATTTCTTATTGAGAAAAGGTCTTGAAAAGTAGATTTTTGGAAGAAGCTAAAAAATTTTTTTTTCAAATTTTACTTTTTTATTTTCTTATTGTCTATTTATATATTTTTAAATATCTCCTCTTTTTTTCAACTCATCTTTTTATAGTTTTCTTTATATCAGTGACTTGATAAAATAAACAATAGTGATAACTTGCTGGCAATGATATAGTAGATTAAAAGGGTTTTATTTAAAGACGTTACAAAGTAAAATATTGTCACAATGTTAAATTTAAAGACTTTTATACTTATAATAAGTTAGATTAAAATAATAGTTTAACTATAATTGAATTATACTGCTTAAATTAAAATATATTTATGTTTTCAATTAATTAATAAACTGATAATATAGCCTAACTACAGATAAAAATGGATCTTTAAATGAAAAAGCAGGAACAAAAGTCAAATGTCTCTTACTAGAAAACATTAAAATTTATAAATTTATAATTATAAAAACTATTACAATTGTTTTTTTTTTTAACCTTCTGTCAGGCTAGTTATTTGTGCTTTATTAAACAATTATAGGCTATACATATAGTATAAATCACTAAAGCTAAAACTTTAACTAGCTCACTCATTTCAGTAATTACTCTAAGTGCAACTTTGGGAGTGATTTTTCGCTCCATTAAAAGTTTAGGTGAAGACCCTTCCAACTTTTAATATCATTGCCTGCAGGTCACTACTGCAAATCACTTTTTGCAGTTCCGATAGAACTCAAAACCCAACCATTTTATTCCAAATCGAACTCCTTTTGATAAGATATCTATGAGACCTTGATCTTCTAATTTTTTTTCTTTTATTAATGGAACTTCTCTTCTTTCTGGCGATACAGTTTTAGGTTTTGGATCAGAAAGGCTTGGAGATCTTTTCATCTTATCATTTCTTTGGATCTTTTGTATTCTTTTCCATTCTATAATTTTTTTGCATCTTGCATTCCAAACCTTCTTATGAAATCATTACATATTGTATTTTGCATTTTCTTTATATATTTTCTTACTTATTTTGTGATTATTTTGCCATAATATCTAAGATTTGTCATCTCAAGAATAAGGTTGCTTTTTATTAATCCTGCAAAGAAGCTCAACATATCTTGGCTGGTTGTCAAAGCTTGTTTTACTAGCCTAGATATCTACTTATTTATTTTTCCCAATTTTTCTTTATTCTCTATTATTAGTCTCACATTCTTCTCAGTTATTTCCTTTTTCCTTTCTTATAAGAGTTCTCTAAAGTTCTTTAGAATCCCTTCGAGATCTTTGTTCCATGCTTCTTGCATCTGTTCCTTATAAGCTGGACATTCTAGCAGATGATCAATTATTTCTTCTTTATGGAGGCCACATGCAATACATTTCACTTACTTATATAGATCCAGCCTTCTTATTGCCAGCTTACTTAGGGTTGGCAGCTCATCACTCATTAATTTAATGAGAAAGCTCTTTCTCGTTAAGTCTTTGAAAGATGTGTCCCATATATGCCCATTCATTTTTTTCCATGCTAGATCCCAAGTGTATTCTTGTTATTTTTTAATCTGATGACTCCAATTTTTTTAGTTCTATTCTAAGTTGTTTATTGATACACCATGGTCTTGTCATTTATCTTTTTGATAAATTGTTTTATAGGATTATCTAGTGTTTTGTCTTTCTACTTGATTTTTGTAAAGATTTTGTAGGAAGTGAGATCTTTCCATTCTATTGCAGGCAAGTTGAGGGTTCCTTTGACTAAAGCATCTGCTTTGTTATTATAGGGATCATTTAAATATATCTTGACCTTGATAAGCTTTATATATAAGTTTTTCTTTTTGACCAGCTCTACCATTTGAACCCATAATAACCAGTTTTTATCTTTTAGCTATCTTTTATATATTCTTTTTGGGTCATCTTTCTTGACTGATATTCATTTAGAGATATAAGCTTGGCTATCTGTGAAGATTTCAATTGTGCTATCTATTGAAACTACCAGAAGTATTGTGATTATTGCTGTTATTTCTGCTCTTGTTTATGAGGGCCAATTATCTACTCCTGTTTGAAATCTATTTTTCTTTTCTGCTTCACTAATTTGGATCTATGCTGCTCCTATTTTCATCATATCACTTCCATAATTAACAAGTAAGCCATCTGAATAAAAGGTCAGCTTTTAATTGGATTTTTAATTACACTGAAGTATCTCTAATAAGTGATCTTAATATACTCCCTCTTTAACACTTGTTTTGATGATTATTTCTTTCCAATTTTCTATATCTACATAGTTCATTTGGATGCACTGAGAAGGGGGTGTCAATATAGAATTCTATACTATAACCCAATTATCTTGTATTGCTCTTTTGATTGCTTTTTCTAGTAAAATCTTGGGGCTTGGAATTGTTAATATCTGGGCTCTTCTGATATCATTTCTTGTGTTGAGATATAGCATTGTATATATCTTATTTATATTTTCTTCTATTATACAGCTGTTTTCTTGAATACAACCCTCCAAGCAACCTGAGTATTTTATCAAATTTGTTCCCTGATTGTTTTTATTGTTCTAACATCTATAATATTGGATCTTTAATTTATTTTTTGTTCCTTTGTATATCAATTTTCCCCAAGACAGTTGAATATTAGGATTCTTTTTGACTACCTATATCTTCTGCCTTTTGTCTGGGTGAAACTTGCTTTAGGGTATACTAGTTCACATTTTGTCTGATCTATTTCACAAGATTCTATGAGCTGGTTCAGAAGATTTCTGGAAAGCATATTGTTTATAGTTAAGAATCATTCTGGAACAGAACCTTTTCCTGTTTTTTAAATAAGTTGAAGCATTTGCCATTTTCTAAATTTATTTGTCTTATTATCAACAAGTTGATCTATATATATCATCTTATTATTTCTTAATGATGGAATGGCCTTATAATACTTATCAAGTGAAAGATATTTTTTAATTAGACTATTTTCCTTTTCCCATTCAAAAATGTCATGTCCTTTCTAACTATGTAAAGTTATTCCCATATCCTTAGCTAGCTTGGTTACTTGGAGCGAGAAGTTGACTTTGCCTGGGAAATAATTAAGAGAGCTGCAAGTAAACAGGTTAAGTGGTTTTCAATATTTAATTTATGCCTGTTTGAGCCTTATAATTGTTGTGATCTCTGCTGATCCAAAATCATTCAATTTGTTGTACAATCCTATTACCTGACTTTCTCTCTGTAATATCCAAATACTCTTCAAATTATAGATTTTTGGATGGTGTATTATGCTATTGGGTAAAGATCTGCATAATATACTTTTGTTTTTGAAAAGTTTTTTGTATGCTATTGTTAACGTGTTGTATATCTTCCAGGAAAATATGCTATATTGTATTCTGAATTTTATTCTTAATATTAATACTTTATTCAAAATGTAGAGTGCTTGTTTATCTGGCACTTTTTTGTTTTTGAGTGCTCTAGTAACCATATGGATTTCTTTAAGCACTTATTCTTTAAGCTCGATTGCTGTTTTTTGGCTACTTGTTCAGATTTACAAAAATCTTGTTTGATCTATTCTATCAAGTTCTTTGACTATCTTATTTTCGATACCTGCTTGGACTTCTTCTGGGTAGCAGTTGGGATTATTTATAGTACTAGGACTGATTTATTACTATTGATTTGAGAGTCATTGGCTATATAAAAGATTTTTGCTGTTACAAGAATCTTTTCTATGTTATTCTTGAACCTTGCTATCTATTTTGTGTCATTTATAAAGGCTATCACTGCATGCCTTGATTTTAGCTTTTTGACCATATGCCCCTTAAAGTTTGAATTCCAGGTAGTCGATATTCTATATTCTCTATTACTGTTATTTTGAATTTTATAAAGTAAAGGGTTATAAAAGATTCTACATATTATCAGTAAGATAGTTTCTCTTTGGTTAATACCATCCCCTGCTCTTATGATTCTGTTAAATTATCTTTAAATATAAATTTAAATTCTTTATTTTTGAAAAGGCTCATCATGATCTTGATAAAACCTTTAGGTAATTTGATTCTTTTCATGACCTTTACTAGTATTTCCAGACTGATAGTGTCATAAGCTTTAGCTGTTTCTTGGAATAGTATTCACAGTTCCTTTTTGTATTCTCTCACATCTTCACTGATGTTGTTGAGAATTTGAATCAGTTCTGTAGTACTCTCTTCTGATAGACCTGCATAGTTGGATCCACTGAGAATATTATTGAACTTACAAATATTCCACATTTTGTTAAATAGAACTTTGATGAAACACTTTCTTGTAGCTTCCAATAATACTATAGGTCTTGTGTTTAACAATTCATATCCCCACAGTTTTGGCTTGGTTATAGGGTATATATGACTTTGTCTCCAGGATATAGGTGTGACCTTCTATTTCAGGAAGTAGTTGAGTATTTTTTGTAAGTATTCTTTTCCTTCCTGACTTAGTCTTTTCAGTATCTCATAACTAATATAATATTTTCCCAGAGCCTTATTATTAAGTAGCATCTTGAGTATTTTATTTAGTTCTTCTTGTGAAATTGGTTCGAAAAGATCCTTATACCAAATATCATGGATATAACTTCTAGGATTATATTCCTTTTTCCAATCTTCTATTATGTCAAAATTAGGTTTTCTTTTTTAAAGGCTTCTAGGTGATAGCATTTTATTTATTCTTCAATTTCCTGTTTCTCTGTCGTTATATATTCATTATCATCTTGACGAATTTTGATTCTGTCAAGTATTATCTTACCCTTTTCTTTGTTAATCAAGGAGTTTACCATCCTTCTTTGATTATTTTTCAGATTATTGCATTATTGCTCTAGTGCAACTTTGATAACTTCTTTTATCATTTTGGCTTTTAGTCTTTGACTGATAAACTTTAAGCCTTCTATTGCATCTTAAATATCATTTTTTATTATTCCCCAGGACATATTGGTGATGCTATAATGTATGCAATAGTTTTTGATTTGATAGTTTGGACTATGGATGGTGTTATATTTCTCATTTGTTTTACAAAAATTTTACAATTTTTCTATGTTTTTTGAAACTTCTATTTTCTTAAAAAGTCCCTTCAATTGCAAAGCTTTCCTATATTTGACAAATACAGGACAATATCTTTTGTCTTTATATTTATGTGGTGTAACCTTTTTTGATTCAAGTTTGTTAAAGGCTGCCTTGCTTATTTGATTCTCAAATACTTCTCAGATCTTGTTTGTAAGATTTTCTTCTTCATTATTTTCTGGTTTTTCTAGAAGGAAAAGTTCCAGTCTTGTCTTTAGTTTGTGGTCCAAATAATTATGGTAATCTTGCCATTGTTCTGGTAAGGAATTTTTTATATCAATTCTCCTTCTATTTTGTGTTTTTGGTTTGATAGCAGAACATCTTGTGAAGAGTTTTCATCTTGTAATGTAATTATCAACATAGTATGATCACTCCCTATGACTTTTTGCACTTCTTAATTTTTAAATTGAAGCAATGGATATCTTGTTAGTTCTTGCAATATCCAGATATAATTAATTCTACTGCTACTTGTTGTGTTCTATTGTGTTGGGGTCTTGTTTTTATTCTCCCATATTACTTAAGTATTTAAAAAGCTCTATTTATCCAAAAAGTTGAACATTGGAATTTCTGAATGTCAAGAAGATTTGAATTTAACCTTAAAGAATACTATTCTATCTTCTGATGGATTATAGGTAGCATTAAAATCACCTATTACTATAGTATGAAATTTTTATCTATGTTTTTTTATAATTAGGTTAGTTAGTCTCTCTTGCACTTTTTTGCATAAGTGTTTGTCTGATGGAATGTAGATCTGGATAATACAGATCTCGTTCTTTTTCATGAGGAAGTTGGTTGCAATTATATAACTTTCTTTTTCATATATTGATACTACTTTCTTTTTTAGGTCTTTCTTAATTAGAATACATACTCTTACCCCAAATGGTGTGTCTTTGTTGATACTGTAGAAGTGTTTATAGGCTTTTTATTTGTTAAAAATCTAATTTGTATTGGTTGGAGTTAGCTTTGTTTCACATATGCCCATTATACCTATTTTCTATTCTTGTATCTCTTCAATTAGACTTTATTGATTCGTTTTGTTTATAGTACCTCTGATGGTATGTATGTCAATTCGTACTATTCTTATTTAAACCTTTTCATTATTTATTTCTCTATCTATTGTTGTTCTATGTTTATTTATGTTACTTAAAAATATATTATATTCATCTTGTAGGAATACATTTAAATTTGATTTATCATATTGCTCTACTGCTTTCTTTAGAGCTATCATTTATTCTTTGTCTTTATTATAAGTTTTTGTTGAGGAAGAACTGGACTCTTTTTCCTCTTGTCTATCTTGATCAATGGTGTGTTATTGTAGGAGTGATCTGCCTACAAAACTACTACAATTGTTCTTTATTATTCAAATCATTAATTTATAACATTTTCTAAATTTTGTTCTTATTAAAGTGAAAAGTTATGAATTTTGTTTCTCAAAAAAGGATATAATTGATCTGCAAAATTTTATATATTAAATACTTTAGGAACCCATTATTAATTATAGGTATTCCAAAAAATTAATTAATTTATTTATTTTAATTAAATTTAAATTTTATATTTTAAATTAAATTTTTAAGTGGTAAACTACAACTGATATTAAATGTAAATTTTTATTTGACAATTTAATTTCACTATTGTTACATTAAACAGTTCTATATATGCAGATTAATGCTAATCTATTATGTCAATATTAGCTAGATTTACTACTATTGAGAAAGTGGATATATTTAGCTAGTGGCCAGAAAATTAATACACAGTTATAAATGGTGATGCTTAAGCTAGTTAGTATAGAGCTCATATTACTATTTTTTTGTTATTTTTATTATATACACTAAGCTAAACCTGTTAGATATATCTAATAGGATATATATACTCTTCAATATTTCCAGATATTATTTACTTAAATCTTAGAAGGGGGATGTTATTTTTTTTGTCACTACTTGTGGTATCAGATTAGTTCTTATTAATCGATTTTCAATTAAGCAGACTATCAAATTGAGATAGGTTAAGCTAGGAGAGTAGAGATTAGGGTTAGGGTTAGGGTTAGGGTTAAATTTTGCAAGAAAATCTTTATAGCAACTCAAAGTCAAAAGGCAACGAGCTCGGTGTCGTTTAACT
>CAJVPT010002487.1:0-17563 GCA_910592055.1 Acaulospora colombiana
CTTTCAAAGTTGATATTCCTTTGTTTGAAAGCTTCTTTATGATAGTCCTCAACCTTGCTTTTAATAGTTTGTGGATCAGTAGTTATATATTCTATTCCCTCTTGATTCTTAGTTAACACTTGATCTAGTGTGATTCTTGTTCTTTTGCGGTTCAAAATTGAGCTCAATATTCGTTTTTGGTTAAACTTGAGATCTTCACATCTGTTTTCTAAGACTTCTTTAATTTGATTTTTGATGTAAAGACTTTCTTTTTTCTTGTATATCATTCTGAAGCTATGCTCTATTTTAGCGATCTTTGATAACAGCTCTGAAATTTTTTCTCATGATTGGGGTAGAGCTATTTCTTCTTCGATAGATTTATTTCTTCTTCGACAGATTTATTAAGCCTTCTTAGTTTCTGGATAGTCTTTTCTATATCTGTTAGGATTCTTGTATCCCAGTTGGCTTGTATTTTCTTCAAAAGGAAGTGGATTTTGTTGGCTTCCCTGTAGGCTTCAAAGTCTTTCTTTGGAATTGCTAATCCAGGCTTCACTTTTCTCTTTATATAGGGAGTAGAGTAAATCCTTTTTTTTTTGAGATGTTTGTAAGCACTCTTGATAACTGTTGACTCGAAATAATGCTAGACCTCTTCAAGTTCTTGGGAACCATTCTTTACACTTGATTGGGAAGGTTGTGGATTAGTTTCTAAAAATTTGTTCTCGATTCAGCATTTAAATTTCTCCTATTGTTCTATTGTAGAGTTTATTGGATCAGGTATTTTCTTTTGTTCTATATTGCTCATGCACTTGATTTTTGAACAAATTGTTTGTTATCATTTTTGTCAGTAATAAAGTATGGTTACTATTTGCCAATATTTCTATGGGAATATTTTTGAATTCTATATATTATTTAAGCTAATTTCTGGCAGTGTCCAGATATAGTCGATTCTACTATATGATATATTGTTTGCCCATGTGAAGGTAGTGTTTTTTTCTTCCCAAGAGTTCTGGACATCTATATAGTTCCAGTCTTCTAAGAAGTTGAAGAGACCTATTTTAGCTTTTCTGTATCTTGGTATCCTTTTGTTGATGGATGGTCGATCTGCTATTGGGTTGATGACTGCATTGAAATCTCCCATGATTATGACCTTGAAGTGATTTCTCTACTTATTTAGGATTTTGTTTTGAAGAAGCTGTTGTAGCCATATATTAATAGTTTTTTCTGATGGCAGATATACCTGATAAATACAGAGCTTATATCTTGTGATAGAAAGTTGGTTTCTATTATATAGCCTTCTATTTTTTCAATGGATTCCAACTTTTTCTCGATGTTTCTATTAATAAGGAGTCACACTCCAGATCCTTTGGGTTTTTTATTATTGCTACTGTGAAAAAACTTATGTGTTTATTGTAAATTGAAAGCAAATTCTGCTGCTTCATTTGTTAGCTTAGTTTTGTAGATGCCTAGGATATCTTGTATAAGTTTATATATCCTCTGTTGATCCAGGCTGATATTAATTCCTCTAACATTATATGTTCCAATCAAAATAGTATCCATTAATATAGAGTTATCTATAGTATACTTATTGTATAATATATTTCCTTTTCAATTCTATTACTAGTATTTTTTTTAATTGCACTGATAAAGTTATCTAGTAATATGTCATGTGTTATATTGGGAGAGATGATGTTGATATCTATAGTTTCTTTCAGAATTGTACCTTTTTTTTAGGATGAGCTTGACTCTTCTTATGGATCAAATTCACTTCTGATATATGTTGATTGAACTGGTGCTAATTTCAGAAGAGATTATTTCATCACCTTCCTCTTACCCTGTTTTGACTGCTTGTTTTTTCTTCAATTATGTTTATTCTATTATTTAGTCATTTGAGATTGTTTAGGATCTGGTGAAGGGGATCTTGATCACTTTTATTTTCAGGATAGGGACTTTCAGATCTATCATTCCAATATCTTCTATAATAGGGTTTTATTGACTCCCTGTTACTACCAGTGGCAAAACGTTGAGGAGTTTCTATTGTTCTAATAGTATGTTTGTTGCCTTGAAAATTATATCTTTTTCTTTTTTTCCTTCTTTTTAGATCTATTCTTTTTTTAGAATCTTTTTCTATTTCTATTTCATCATCAGATATTATATACCAGTTGACTTTAATATTGCTTCTGATATCAGTTTGACTCAATTGTCTTGAGTAAAGTTTGCTACATATTGTTTTGATGTGGACTTTCTCTTCATTATCTTCACTACTTTCAGTATATATCAATTTTTTATCATGTACCATTTCTTTTTCAAAGTGCTCCCTAATACTCTTGCTTATATGATCTTGTCTTTCTTGAGAAGGGTTTTGTTCTTTTTTAAAATGTTCTCTGGTACTCCAGATAAGTTTATAGCCAAGAATAAATATATATTGTTTTAAAGTATTATTCAAATCTTGTGTTAATGAGAAGCAAATTATTGTATAGCCTTTTTTCTTTAGTGTATGTGGATTTTTAGGAATGTAATATGATTTGGCTTTGATATGTTTGACTGTTCATGTGATTAAACCAGTGGTAGTGTTATGTGTTCCATATAGTCATAATGATTGTGAATTATGCTGTTTGATAATTCTGTATTTGTATAAATCATCCATTCCTTCTCAAGATTGGTATATTTCTTATAAGGGATAATATGAGCCTTGATTTATTGTTGTGATCGTGAATGATTATAGATATGAATATTTGTTGTATGTCCATATTTATTAAGAGTAGATTTGATTTCTTGATGTGAGTGGTTTCAGTCAATATCTATAAATGTAACCACTAGTAAGGTTTTTTCTTTATCTTTGATTTGCTGGAAAACTTTTTTATTTGGTGGTTGAATAGAGTTTGATCATTTCTTTATAGTTATAGGTATAATTGTAAAGTTTTCTTCCTCTTTTTTGTTAATCTTTTCAAGACATTGAAATGCATCTTCATCCTCTTCACAACAGAATGTTATCCATGCATTGCTATTGATAAATTCTTTTTTGAAGGGCTGAAAATCTTTTGGCAAGCCTAATATATTTTGCAAGTATACTATATATTCTGTTTCAGTTTCTCCTGGGAGCCTAGAAATAAATACATCCATTTTATATTCACCATCTATCTTGATATGAAAGGAATTGATACTGGATATCTTTGATTTATTTCTTGTCATATATATATGTTGCTCAGCTATATTATCTCCTTTAATCTTCTTACTGATAACTTTTATTTTGATTATCTTCAAGCTCCTTATCTTCCATTTCAATTTTAGTAATATTTGAGATTTTGACTGTTGTGGTTGTTTGAACTTCCATGGTGATTGCTTTATCTAGTAAGTTGTGTATAGGAAGATTGTTTTCAAGCATTATTTGACTTGATATAATATTTTGTAAAAAGTATTGTGTTTGTTCAGCTTGTTTTATTATATTCAAGTATTTATCCTCTAAAAATGGAGCTAGAAGATCTTTTTCTTTTCCTTGTCTTTTGATCCATAGATAAAGGATGTATTATCTGAGCACATTGGCTTTAATAAAGGTGGTATGATCGACATTCAGGATTCTAGCAATGATACTGTCTATAATCGAGTATTGGGTTGGACCTGAGGTAAAGTTCATGGTGACTTCTTGAGTTGAAGTAATATTAAGAAGGGTCTGTGTTGCCCATAGTTTCTGTTGTTGATCATATTTGTCTGATAATTGAGCTAAGGTCTCTATAATATGAGCTTCTTTTTTCTTAGCAACCTATAAAAGCTTATATTTTCTCATAGACATGTTGATCAAATGATAGAAAGTAAGTTGACTGTGTTTGGTATTGTTGTGTTTTGTTGATGATCATTACTATTTTTTTCTAGACACATGTTGCAGGTTTGTTTATTCCTTATTATTATTTTGATAATATGAAAAAACCTTGTTATTTATTGTGATATGTTAATAATATTTGTTTCATGTATATATTGTGATAGTATTGTTAATATTGTTGATCAGTCAATAATAAACACGTGGGATTATAGGGTTATTGATAATTAATTTGTGTAAATATGTGGGATTATAGAGTTGTTGATAATTGATTTATGTAAACACATAGAAAGTATATTAATGTTGTTTATTTGACACATCTTTGAGCTTATTGTGAAAAATATATGTGTCTATATTTGCATGATGTAATATTATTGAAATACAGTTGTTGTGATGTGTATGCTTCTTTACTATATAGTCAATGAAACTTGGACGTCCCTCTAGATTTTATGAGTATTTGGACTTGGACTGATTTATCCATTTGAGTTATTGCTTGTAAAGCTTCTCTTGGTATTTAGAAAGGTATTAACCTGTACTGGCCTGGCTAGGAGCTTTGTGAGGTTGATATTGGGCTTTTAAGAGCTTACTGTGATTCAGTTTTTCTTATTGTTTTTCTCTTTCTAAAAAAAAAAATTTATATAGTTGAAGTTAGTAATTTTTGTAAAACTTATCTCTTCTGTACTCTGTAAAGAGTTCTTGAACTTATTTTTGTAAGTTGTTTAGTTGTAAAGGTAATTTCTCTTGTTTTTTGACTGGTTTTTCTTTTTTTCAAAAAAATTATCAAAAAAGAAAATTTTCTGAAAATTTGAGGATCAGCGGAAAGAGTTTTTTTTTTTAAAATTAGCTTTCTTATAATAAGACAACTCTATAGTGTTTCTCTATATATCTAATAAGTAGCAAAGCATCAGTTCTTTTTTCTTTTAAAACTTTCATGCTGTTGATAGGAAAGGTAACTTCTAGACTTTTAATCACAAAGTCCAGTTTTTGTTAGAATAGAAATATAAACAGTATAGAAAGTGATTGTGAGTGGTTCTTGAAATACTCTTTAAGTTGGTTTAAGGAGAGTAATAAGACCTTATTAGTCAAGAAGTACAATGATTTCTTGCAAACATCTTTTTTGTATATAATCAAAAAATTAGTAAAAAAAGTTGAAATGGAGATTTTTGAAAAAAAATATATACTGTATATAAATATATATATATAATCTTAGATAAATCAAATAGTTTATTATGGATCTTTTTTCCCTGATCCTCTAACCATATATAAAAAAGATATTGCAAGAAGTTTTATACTTCTTTGTTAATAAAGTCTTTACATTTTCATTAAACAACTTGAAGCTTGTCTTTATGTATTTTTCCTATCCTCCCTTACTTGTTTATAAACTTCTTTAAATAAAAACTTGAGCCTCTAGTGGCCTGAAAAGACTCAAGCATGCACTTTCTTTGCTAAGGGCAAGAAGGTTCTAGGAAGTAAAAGAATTGACAAGTAAAGTGTCATCTTATAGAGCTAGAAGTGACAAGAAATAGAGGTTTTGTTAGTAGGAGAAGACTTATTATCCACCTTCTCATATACTGTCTTGTACCTTCTTAAAGTATCTACTGTTTTTTACAATTTTCTTGAGGAATTTTGCCTACCTCAGTTTGATCCTGAATTTCTGGTAATATAATGTTACCTGGCATTTGATTGATTGATACAAAACATGTTAGTAATAAAATGTAAACAAGCTTCTATTAATCACCTCACATGTTTTGATGACATTATTGATAATAGAAAGAGTTAATTGGTGCCTCATGTCTGCCCCATATCCACTTCACTCCACCAATTGGGTTAACCTACAGATTAAGTTCCATGAGACTAATAATATATAAACAACAAGTCCCCAGGTGATAAAAAAGCTGTTATTTATTCAAGCTAAGGTTATTCTCTTCTATTATTTCAATCAGGCAAAGTTTAAGACCAAGGTCTTCTTTTTATCCTGATCAGGCAATAAGACTGAATAGTTTCTAGTTTATGCTAAGCTTCAATTCTTTGATTATAGATGAGAATATATTTTTCCAGAAGTTATTGAAAAATATAACAATTGACAAGAATCCCTACTACTCTTGAGACCCTCCTATTATTACAAGGCAAAAGGATTATTGGAAAATCCGACCTTTTGGATAATAGAAAATATATACCAGTAAAATTATTTTAATTAGACATGGCTGCTGGAAGATATTATACTAAAACAATATGATCTAGTCCTTATTAGATCATATAAGAACCTGAAATCCATCATAAGTCATCTTTTTACCACAGATGGATAAAAAATCACTGTCAAAAGAAGGTTGTGACCAAGTATGTTCTAGAAGTAAAGACATTCACTAGGCAATAAGTCTCTTCAGATGGTACACAAGAAGAAAATCAAAATCAAGAATGGACAAGTTTCTCAGATGGTCAAAAAAAGAAAGGATATTCCAATTAGGCATTTCTTATTAAGAAAAGCTCTTGAGAAGTAGGTCTTTTGAGGAAGTTGAAAATATTTTTTCAATTTTTACTTTTTCATTTTCTTATTGTTTATTTAGACATTTTTAGATATTCTCTCTCATCTTTTTTCAACTTATCTTTTTGTAGTTTCTTGTATTTTAGTGACTTGATCAGACATATAATAGTGACAACCTGCTGGCAATAATGTAGTAGGCTAGGAGGGTTTTTATTCAAAGACACTGCAAAGTGAAATATTGTCCTCAAGGCTAAACTTAAAGGCTTTTATGCTTACAATAAGTTAATTAGATTAAAATAATAGTTTAGTTGTAGTGTGTATTATACTGCTTGAATAAAAATATACTTATGTTTTCAATTGATTAATAAACTGACAATCTAGCCTGGCTATAGATACTCAAAAAAAAAATCAGATAGTTTATTAAGAATATTAATAATAAAAAAATAATTTATCAATGAATACAATAAAATAAAATAAGAAAAAATGAAGTTATTAAATTTTAGAGCAATAAATTAATATATAAAATTTGTTATAAAAAGAATAAAAAATAAATATATAGTATATAAAATATATCTTTTAAACAATCTTAATAAACAAACTTTTTTATTAAATTGATCAATAATAAATTAATAACTTTAAGTAAACTGACTACAAAAAGATCTGATTTATATAAGCAAATAAAATGTATTATATATAGTCAACAATATAAAACAATAAAACAATTATTAGAATGTTTAATCTATAAGAATCAAATATAAAAAATATAGAAAAAAAAAGAAATTAAATTCTTAAAGATATTAAAGAACTTTTACAAAAAAAAAAAAAGTCAAAAAAAAAATTATTAAGTTAATTATAAATAATCAAAAAGAATGAAACTTGACAAGTAAATTTTTAAACCAATAGAACAAATCTTAAAAACTAGTTAAGATAATTTAAGTTTTTGTGTTAATTTTATAAAAAATAATTTTATTTAAAATAATAAATAATAAACTTGAAATGTCATAAAAAATAAATAAAAATAAATAAATAAATAGATAATAAAAATACCAAAAGAAGTTTGTAATCAAGGTAAAAAAATTTTTAAACATAAAATACAAAAAGATAATTAAATAAAAAAATACAAAAGATTTATATAAATAATAAAACAAAAAAATTTTATATTTTTTAAACTTGAAAATTATATTTTTAATAAAATATAAACTATATTAAAAAAAAAAAACTTAGAAAATAAAAACCTTAAGAAAATTTTAATAAAAGAAATTAAATATTAAATAAACAATTGAATTTTAAACCTTTTCAAAATTTTGTAAAGTAATTTACAATAGCAATTTGTAAATAATAAGGTTAATAGTTGAAAAAATTTATATTTAAATTATTAATAAAGCAATAAATAAAAATCACTCTTTCCTGATCTCTTGAGGCACAACAATCTCAATAACAGGAAAGATGACTTTGAACATCAGAAACACTAAAGTTTCGCAATTCAAACAACAAATAATAAAAAGAATCCAATGTGCAAAAAGAAGAAGCAAGGAGACTCTCTTCCTTAATAACTAATTATATGCTAAGAAGCCCACTAGCATGCAGATCAAGACTCCAATGTCAATAGCAGTAGAACTAAACTAAGGTAATAAGCTTAATAAAGCTCAAGAACTTCTAGCAGTGAATCCCTCCAGTGGTTCCAACATGAAAATAGAAACAGAACCAACCCACGAAGCCCAAATGTGGAGCAAATAAATGGAAGAAGCTGTAAGTGAAAAAGAAGATTTCTCAGTAAATGTTTTCTCTTTAGAAGGAGTGACAAGAAACCTGAATCCCTTAGTGGATAAAAGTAATCTGTCAAGAACTGAAGATATAGAACAACAACAAGAAAATACTACTGTTGAAAGATAAGAAGATCCTGGACAATAGTGAGTCATAGAAACAATATGGTCTGACCCAGCACCAAACCACGGTCAAGAACACCTTTTGATCCAGAGACTAGATACAGCAGGGAATGTTTCAAGGTTGGAATCAATGCCAATGTCACCCCAGGCTTCAACAGCAATGCAAAAATTCTCTATATCACAAAGGCTCTCAACTTATCATCAGGACTTATTGCAATCTGTAATAAACAAGGAAAGAAGGGAACCTGAATTGTCACAGTTTTTGATGATCAACAAGCAATAGATAATGCAATAAGAATGGAGTTACCAAATCTAGATGATAATAAGCTCACACATATGCAGATAAGTAAACAATCAATCTAAAAAAATAAATCCATAGTAGTCTGAGATATTCCCCTGAACACAAAGCTTATCAAAGTTAGACACCATTTTATCAAATTTGACAACATTTCAGGAATCAGCATGAACATATAAAATTTGTGGTAACATGCCATGATCATTTTTAAGAAAGAGATAATTAAAGAGGTATTTATCAAAAAATGTAGCATTCTCATCAAAGAAGATGTGGTGGTCAGAATTAATAATACTAGTTGGTCAACAGATTGAATAAGAAAAAAGCACAGTATTATAGCAAAATTAGTCAACCTATCTCTTGGCATGACAGCATGGAACCTGAAGCAAATCTTGAATAAGATGAAAGCATATATGTGCTATATCCCACGTACTTGCTCAACAAGATACAAACCAAAGAAATTCATAGTAGTGAACTTTGAAATAAGAAAAAATCTATTCATAGCAAAAGACATGACTTATATCCTAGGAGAGATCAAAATATTTCCAGTTCTTATCAATATACCACTCTGCACTATCTATGATGCAACAACACACCCTGCGAAATGTTGTTCCATTAAAGAGAGAAAAAAACAATGGAGAGAGTTCAACTATATCCAAACAGAAAAGTATGGTCAAATTTATAGTAAATTCAAGCCAGCCAAAACAGGTGGTTTTAGAGTTGATACTTTATCAAGTGATAGAAGAGGCAACAGGCCAGTATCTTATGCAGTAGCCACATAAGTCAACAGTAATTAGCAAGATAGGGTAAGCAAGAACCAAATTCAACAAAACCACTAGAAACAACCACAACATTAGCAAAGACATATACAATACCCTCAAGATATACAAAAAATCATGGGAATGCTTACAATGATCCAACAAAAGATTGCTAGCCTCAAGGAGATAATAACAGACCTTAATAAAAGGGTCATGAATCTAGAAGCATACAACTAGGAATAGATGATAGAATGGAGCAATACTCAGATAACGATAGTAAAGAGGAAAATGAATCATAGACAAATAATCTAAAAGGCCCAGAAACTTCACATTTAGGACAAGAAACAATAGATATCAGGAAAAGATAACAACAGATCAACAAAACAATAGACAATAAGCAAGCTAACATGCAAAGAGCACTCAAAGCCATCAGAGTACTGGTGGATAATCAACAATAATACCAATGTTAATTTTAATGAGTAATATATCAAGAAACAAGAAAATATCTGAAGACAGTAACAGGAAAAGAATACAACCTATTAATGAACCTATGGATCATATGGAAGAAGGACTAACAATACATATCACAACCTTCAATGTGAAAAGACTTAACAAAGAAGTAAACAGGATAGCTTGGATAGAGTTATAGTAAAGGGAAAACTGGGACATTGTAATTAATACTGAAATGAATAAAAGTAATCAGGCAATCAAAAACTAGAAGACTGAAGCATACGAGTGTTACTGAACCAGTACAAACTATAAACAAGAAACAGGAGTAGGAGTGGCTCTCAAACATCAACTTGTAAAAAAATTGTAAGAAAAGAAACAATTGAGGGAAGAGCTGTTATACTTAATTTGATCTTTTTACACAAAAAGTACACCAGAATAATAGAAATATACTCTCCAGCAAAAGCTTCTGAGAGATTCAAGTTCGAAAGGATGTTAATTAGGTGACTTAGCCCCAGTTACAAATCCAACTAGAAAATTTTGGTTGCAAAAGACTTGAATGACATAAATATGCCTTGAATAGATAGATTCTCAAACAAGCACTACCGATTTGAGAACAGAATATTATCCAACAGTACTCTTATTAAGGATATAAAAGATTATGCATTTATTGACACCTTCTGTATAGCTAACCTACGGAAGAGGGAATACATGTGGGAAACAGACTCAATAATAGTGAGTAAAATTGACCAAATTTGAATGACACAGAATGGGCACTTAGAACTGCTGATAGCTGAAATAATAAATGAATACAAGTAGCTATATAAGAGTGATCATAGTATCGTATTCGCCAGAATGCATCTAGCATTTTCTCTCTAGAGATGGAAAAGAAACATACAGAAAAAGCCCAATACAAGATACAACTGGACAAATATGGAGCTAGTGTGGAGGGAGAAGTAGACGAGACAAATAAAGAATGAAATAAACCTTTCTAATGAGAGAACACATCAACATGAGAATATTGATAGAATGTGATATATCTAAGGGAAATCATCCTGAATGTGATAAGAGCACACATCAGATGATTCAAAAAAGCACAAATCCACTTATACAACAAGTAAGAGAGATCAACAAGATTGCCTCAATTATAACAATCGGGCTTTGCTAGCTCAAAAAGTTGCTGATAAAAGAAGAACAAGAAAAAATCAGAGAAGAAAACCTGACAAAAATCCATGGTTTGGTAGAGAAGAATGGTACTGAACTTCCCAAAGAACTTATTATTCCAGAAGATTTCAAGGCTGCGAAAATCTTAGTAACAGAAAAAATCAAAAGTATCAAGAATATATTATACAGATAGCTTTGCATAGCAACTAGCAAGAAAATTCAAGAGGTCATTAACAACTGCATGACCTGGTTTACACTGGATAAAAAAAGAATGATAGACAGATTTCTAGAAAGGAAAAAGAGGAAAATTAGACTCGACAAATTAATCTTGAACAATGAGAAGCCTGATATTGTTTTGGAGAAGGAAGAAATAAGATCATAAGTATGAAATCACTTTGAAAACTGGACTAAGAGGTCTCGACCTCAGGAAATTCTACAGAAATGGTTAAAAGAATATGAACTTCTTCAACATGTAAATGAGAAATGGTATACAGAAGTAATAATAGATTTTTTTTTATAAGAAATAAGAGATATTATAGCTAAAGCAAGCAGGACGTTAATCCCGGACCCTTTATAGATCCCATACATAATATTTCAGCATCTGGGTTCAAAGATAGTAAGAAGAGTCAAAGATTTTTTCAACGCAATTCTACACTTTGGACTGATCCCGCAGAAATGGAAGGAAGATACTATTTATCTAATCCTGAAAACATATGACTGGAGCAATGACCTAATGAAGGTCTGACCTATAACACTCCTGGAATCAATCAAAAAAATATTCACGAAAGGTTTGATAAACAGGCTTTCTAACTTACTTACAAGACACAAGATCCTGTCAGAACACAACTGGGCAGCCTTGCTGGAAACAAGTACAATGGAACCCATTTTCGAAATAAATACAGTTATCAAAAATGCAAGAGAGAATGGCAAAGAATTGTGAATTCTCTTTAAGGACATGAGTAAAGCATATAATGATGTAGACTTGACTATCCTGGCAAAGGCCATGTAAAGAATTAAATTTCTGGAAAAACTCATAAATCTCATAATAAAGAGTTTCCAGAATAAAAGAAATACTATTATCACAGGTATTAAGATTACAGATCCATATGAAGTTAGAAATGGAATTGACCAAGGAGACACAATATTATCACTTCTCTGGCATATATATTATGACCCACTAATATGTAGGGTCACCAAAATACAAGCATATGGTGGTTCGACAAAAACATATGATAGGACTCAATTCAGAATATCTCTAAGTACTACAAACACATCAGTAATAGTATATATAGATAACACAAAAGGATAGCTGGGAATCAGAAACAACTAGAAGCCATCCCAACTGTAGCCAGCTCTTTCTCAATCTCGTACAAGTTAAAGTTAACCTGAAGAAATCAGATCTTCTCATAATTAATAACAAAAATGTATCGGAAAAAATCTTTAAGCACAACAAAATTAAAGTTGTCCAGAGAGCAGTCAGATACTTGGATATCTGATTCAACCAGGATGGAAAAAGAAGCATCAAACAAATCTGGTCAGCCAGATAATATCCAACTTTGCCAGCCACTTATTCTGGAAAAAAGTAATAGACAAACAAGCACAATACTTAATTAACTATATGATTTCACTGAAGATAAAATATTTGATATAGGACTTATATCTTTTGGTGGTGAAAATGGATAACATTGATAGAAAACTCAGAAGAATTTTTAAACATAAAGTGGTTTTTACTATTTCAACCCCTAACTGTATCTTCTATAATAACCTGGAATATAGTGTCTTTAATATAAAAGTACACATGCTCCAAAAATATATTACATTGCTAGAGAAACTGTACCTAGTGATAAACCTACATAGGACAACTATATAGAGAAAGGATAACAAATCTTCAATAGGCAGCATGGTCAGATACAAGCATTTGAAGGTTATGTCCAAAAACACACCCAGTAGATATGAACTTCTTGCAGAACATATTCATTAATATACAAAAACATGATTTTTTTTTTAGAACTATGGAACAAGCACACAAAATACTAGAGTTAGACTTGACACCTCTAGAAACAGTTATAAACTCTTACTGATTCAAGAAGCATAAAAGTAAGCTCAGAGCTAGTGACCTAAGGTGAGTGGAGCAATTCATCAATTATAACAAGATCAAAACTATTAGCTAGGCACAAGTATACCAGATCAATAGACAAAAAGAATAAGAAAGGCAACCATACTTTTATGAAGATATAATTAACAAGCTTACTATAGACACAACATATTCAAACTACACAATTAGGTTAACTAACCTCTGTCCTGACATGAACCCATTTTATAATATAACCTAAATTGATAAGATAAGTAGTAGAAACCTGAAAAAAAGCAAGTGTATCTGGATAGCAACACTAAATGACACAGTAGAGAAAGAGCTTCTTGTGAAGAAACTGAAAAAAAAAGATACAAATACAATTACAGCAAGACACTATATCAAGGATAACCCTCTCCATACTTAAAGACATGTCTAGGATGTAACAATAATAGTAGTGTAAGTGAGAATACTTGCATAATAAATCTCCCAAGCAAAGACACATTAGTAGTTACCAGGAGCAATAAACAAGTCATATCAAATGGAAAGACATATAAGGTAACCAAGCTTCTCTCATCTTCAGATAGCATCAAAACGAGGCTCTCCTATTACAAGAATAATCCCACTACTGAACTAAGAGATATTTATATATTGGACCCTATATATGTAAATGAGTATGATCAATAGATCAAGGACAATACTAGTATAGAAAGGATCAGATATCTGCAATATAGAACAGAGAGATGGTGGAAAGTTACAATAACAATGGGTACGAATTGCTACAGGAACTTTCACACTATTGCATTCCACATAACCAACCTTCTGACAAGAGAGAAAACAGAAATAACAGCTTTCAAAATTTTTAGGAAGACAACATCAAATGAAACAGAGCTGAATACAATTATAGCTATACTGATACCACTTTAAAAAGAACAGAGATTCAATTCATACAGACAGCCAGATGGTTGCAATGGTCCTGAAAGCTATAAAGAACAAAAGCAAGATAGTATGACTGATAGAACATACAAAAGACTTCATTCACGCCAAGAGCCTAAAACTCCATATCGAAAAAATTAGAAGAAACGAAATGCACATATATATAATGGTGAATGCAGAAACTAAAAGGGCAAGACTAAAATAGTAGACGACCAAGCTGAAAATCGCTCCTATCAATAGAAATGTGCTAAAACTAATATACAAAGGGCAGGTAACTAACTTCAATAGTAGAGAAGCAGTTTGAAACCATTTCAGAAATGAGCAAATCATAGAATAGTGCTATCTGGAAAGAAACCAAGACATAAATCAATACTGTAATGCAATAGACTGGGAAGTGACAGTCGACTTCTTAAGATTATGGAAGGTCACAGCAGGAGTCACAAGTTTTGAAGATCACCAACAAAGAACTTTAAGTTAAAATCATAGACTCAAGAAATACCAACTATGGCCAAGCTCAAAGAACAAAGGGGAGACCTTTACAAATCCGGTTTTTGTGTTAGGTGCAAGGTAACTATGTAAGATCAAACACATATATATATATACAGCGAGAATAACTTTGACTTCAGCAAACATATGGTAGAAACAATAATGCTCTTCCTTCAAAATAGAGAGAAATAAAGTAAGTTCTGGGTTCAAGAATAGATCAGGAAGATCAAAAAAAGGAAAATTGACATCTGGACACAAATATTAGTCAGTAGCTTGATCCCCAGCAACATAATCAAAATGATCTGTTGTTGGACAAGAATTTTAAAAAAAAAAGTCAAACCAACTTTAATAGGATACATTGAAGTAACCCAGGAAATTACAAGAGTAATCTGGAAGTAGTGATATAAAGCTCTAATCAAATAGTAAATATCTCAAGGGATAACAAGAACTGATAAAAAAGCAAAAGAAAAGTAGAGTCAAAATGCAATAAGGAGTTCCATTAAGAAACTGAAAATATCAGTCAACCTGGACTGGAAAAAACAGAGAACTTTCAATTTCTTTTTCAATTTGAAAAATTAGAAAAATAGCATTAACTCAGCCTAGGCAAGTTTCCTAAAAGGAGGCAACAGGTCATAGAGGTCCATTGGAGATCTGAACCAGGAGGTATCTTTTTCTAAATTTCTAATATGCATGCCAGTATAGTTTGTAAAGTTTAGTGAACTTTGAAACAGATAATACAATGTAATATCAAAGTAAAAGTTTTAATAAAGATCAACTGGAGACCAAGCCAGCAAAAAAAAAAAAAAATTAATAAAGCAATAAATTATTTTTGAGATTATACTTGGAGTTTTAAAAAAACTCAAAACAGATATAAATAAGTTAAGTAAGGATTTGGTTTTAAAGAAATATTAAAGTATATTAATATTTAATAAAATACAGTATATATACTCAACCTAACTAACAAAAAAGTTGATATATAAAAGTTATAACAATTTATAAATATTTAAAAAAAAAATTTTTTTAAGTATCTATAGTTAGGTTAAATCATAGTTTATTAATCAATTGAAAATATATGTACATTTTTATTTGAGTAGTATAATATACAGTATACTATAGCTAAACATTTATATCAAATTTAACTAACTCATTATAAGCAATAATAACCTCTAAATTTGACCTTGGTAACAATATTTTGCTCCATAGTGGACTTTGATAAAGACCTTTCTAGTCCACTATTTCATTGCTACAGGTTGTTACTACCAAATATTCTATCAAACCATTAGAAAACAGAAAACTATATAAGGATAGATTGAAAAAAAAGAGAGGGGGTATATTTAAAAATGATCAAATAAATTACAAGAAAATGAAAAAAGAAAAAAGAAATAAAATTCTCCAGCTTCTTTCAAAGACTAGTTTCTCAAGACTTCTTCTCAATAAAAAATGTTCAATTGGGATATTCTTTCTTTTTCTAACCATCTAAGAAACTTATCTATTCTTTATTTTGATTTTCTTCTTATGTACCATTTAAGAAAACTTATCACTTAGTGGGAGCCTTTACTTCCAGGACACACTTGGTTCCAACTTTCTTTGGACAGTGATTTTTTATTTATCTATGATAGAAGGACAACTTATAATGAATCCCAGGTTCTTATGTAATCCAGTAAAGACTGCATTATGTTATTTCAGTATAACACCTTCTAACAGTCACAACTAGTTAAAGGAATTTTACTAGTAAACATCTTTTATTATTCAAAAAGTTGAATTTTTCAACAATTTTTTTGCCTTGTAATAGTGAGAGGATCTCGAGAGTGATGGGTATTCTCATCAATTATAATATTTCTAGAGAAATACATTCTTAACTGTAACCAAAGAGTTGAAGCTTAACATAAACTAAAGACCATTTAATCTTATTACCTGATTAGGATAACAAAGAAATCTTGGTTTTGAACTTTGTTTGATCAGGATGATAAGAGAGAAAAATCTCAGCTTGAACAAATAGTAGATTTTTTATCACCTAGGAACTTGTTGCTCATATCTTATTAATCTTATAGAACTTGATCTATAGGTTAACCCAATTGAAGGAGTAGATAGAAACAGGGTATCAATCAACTCTTTCTATTACTAATAACATTATTAAAATACATGAGGTGATCAGTAGGTACTTGTTTATATTCAACTACTAATGTGTTTCATGTCTATTAATTATATTTTGCAATAGATTATGTCACCTAAAATTCAGGGTCAAACTGAGGTAGATAAAATTCTCCAGAAAATCAAAAAATTTTGGATGACTATAAGAGAGAAGATATAGTAGACAAATGCCTTGAAAATATGACTTAATGATATTTGCTACCTCTTACTACTAGAAACCTCTATAAATATGCTTGCTTCAATATGAAAGACTTTAAATACTATAATATTGGTTCTTTTTTCTTGTAGAACTTTCTTGCTATAGATAGAGAAGATATTTCTTGACTTTTCTAAGTCACGGTAAGCCAAGTTTTTGTTTGAAAATAAATATAAACAAGAAAGAAACTTTAGAAGTATCTTTTGAAGTAAACTTCAAATTGATTTAAAGATAGTGTTAAGACTTTATTAACAAGGAAATAAAAATTTTCTTGTAAATATTTTTTTTGTATATAGATAGAGAATTAGTAGAAATAGTTTTTATATCACAATAGCTTGTCTTTAATTTATAAATATATATATATATATATTTTTAACCTGCAATCATGCCACAATGGTATGTCTTTATTGAAAAATTGAAAATAAATTTACAATATTTTATAGACTTTTACAAAGGGACTAACTCATCTTCATATAAAAGTACTCTAAGTCAGATTTTGAGGACAATATTTTACTTCTCTAATAGATTGGTAATAACTTCTATCTACCAGAATCATTGTCAACAGTTTGTCACTGTTAATTGCCTGAAAACCAATGAATTGCTAAGTTAAAAAGGAAAAAGGGGAAGAATGATTTGGAAAAGGGAACAATTCAAGGCCCACCAAAAAAATCCAAAAATAAAAACAATTTCTTCTCAAAAGAAATCTACCTGATTGGGATAGTCTTCTTGCTTCACTTGAACCTCAGAAGAAATCATCTTTTTCACCACCTGCGACATCGGATGAGTCAATCCAACTAGTCTTTCATTTAAGTAAGTACTGGATTAGGATATCTCAAGGAAAGCATTTAGACCTCAGCTTTTTTCCATTAAAGCTTTGTCACCACTTGAGGAACTTAGATAAGAG
>CAJVPT010002488.1:0-17562 GCA_910592055.1 Acaulospora colombiana
GTCTTTGCAGTATCTTGAAATAGAATCCATAGTTCTTTTTTCTTTTCTCTAGCCTCTTTACAAATGTTGTTTAGCAGGTGAATAGGCTCTGCCGTACTCTCTTCTTGTAGCCCAACAAAGTTTGGTCCTTTTAAGATTTTGTATAGCTTACAAATGGCTAATAGTTGATTGGTAAGGATCTTGGTAAAGCATTTTCGAACTGTTTCCAAGAGGACAATGGGTCTTGTATTACTCAAATCATATTTCCAAGGCTGGGTTTGGGAATGGGATAGATGTTACTGCTTTTCCATTTCTTAGATACTCGACCTATACTTAAAACTTTATTAAAAAGAAGATATAAAGTTTCTTTTTCTTTAATCCTTAAATATTTGAGCATTTCGTAACTGATGTATAAGAGGCCAGCAGCCTTGTTATTAGGAAGAGATTGCAAAGTAGCTTCAAGCTCTTCTACTTTGATTTCTTCTATTAAAGATAAATATCATGTTGAGTCGATCCATTCTTTGGGTTGATATTCTTTTTTCCAAGAGGGGTTTAGATTCTCAAAGTTAATATTTTTCTTTTTGAATACCTTTTTGTAATATTCTTCAACCTTGCTTCTGATGTTTTGGGGGTTAGTAGTGATATATTCCTGCCCTTCCTGATTTGTGATTAGTACTTGATCAAATATGATTCTTAATTTTTTACGGTTTAAGATTGAGCCCAACATCCATTTCTGGTTGGATCTAAGATTATCACATCTGTTATCCAGAGCCTTCTTGATTTGGTTTTTGATATGAAAACTTTTTTTTTTCTTGCATATCATTCTGAGGATTTGTTATATCTTGGTGATTTTCCTCAATTGCTTTGAGATATCTTCTTGTGACTAGAGAAGTGCTAGTTCTTTATCAAGGGATTCATAAGTACCTTGTAGATTCTGAATGGCCTTTTCTATATTTTCCGTGTCTTTTATGGTCTTCATATCCCAGTTAACTTGGATTTTCTTTAGAAAAAAGTGAATTTTATTGGCTTCTCTGTAGGCTTCAAAATCCTTCTTTGGGATTACTGATCCTATCTTAACTTCTTTCTTTCTGCTGGGAGTGAAGTAGACTCTTTTCTTCTTAAGGCACCTGTATGCATCCTTAATGATTATGGTTTCAAGTTCTTGAGGACTGTTCTCAGTTTCATGCCAAGAGGCCTGTGCATCAATTTCTGGAAGCATATGTTCTATCCAGAGTTTGAATTTCTTCCATTGTTCTACAGTGGAGTTGTCTAGATCTGATATTTTTCTATCTTTTGTTCTATCTTCTGGTTTTTGAGCAGGTTGTTTGTTATCATTCTTGTTAATAACAGGGTATGGTCACTACCCAGTAGTATCTCTACTGAAATGTTTTGAACTCATATATGTTGTTTAGGCTAATTTCTGGTGGTATCCAGATATAGTCAATTCTGCTGTGTGCTAAACTATTTGCTCATATGAAAATGTATTTCCTTCTTCTTTCCAGGAGTTTTGAACATTTATATAATTCCAGTCTTCTAGGAAGTTGAAGAGACATATTTCAGCTTTTCTGTATCTTTGGGTTGCTTCATCTATAAATGGTAATCGATCCACTATAGAGTTGACAACTGCATTAAAGTCACCCATGATTATAACTTTGAAGTGGTTTCTTTGTTTACCTAGAATCTTGTTTTGAAGTAGCTGTTGTAGTCGTTTACTTTCAGCTTTTCCAGATGACAAATACACTTGGTAGATACAGAGTTTACTTTTTGTTAATAGGAAGTTGGCTCCTATTATATGTTCTTCTATTCTTTCAATTGATTTCAACTTTTTCTTGATGTTTTTTCTAATAAGAAATTCTGCTCCAGACCCTCTAGATTTTTCATTATTACAACTGTGAAAAAATTTGTGTGTTTGCTGTAGGTTAAAAACAAAGTTCACTGTTTTTTCTATTAGTTTAGTTTCATAGATCCCTAGAATATCTATATCGAGATCTTGTATGAGTCAAAATAGTCTTTATTGCTCAAGACTAGTGTTAATACCTCTAACATTATATGTTTCAATAGTGATAGTATTGTCTATTGAAGGATTATCAATGGTATAATTCTTATACAGTGTTCGTTCTTTGTCTAATTTATTAATAGTATTCTTTTTGATCATACAAATGAAATTGTTAAGTGGTGTGATATGTATTATGCTAGGAAAAGTTGTATTAGTTTCTGGTATTGTTTCTATAGTTACTCCTTTTTTTCAGGATGATCTTGATTCTTCTTGTGGGTCAGACTCTCTCTTGGTATACCTTGATTGGACTGATACATTTTTAGGAGCGATTATTTCATCACCTTTCTCTTATCCTGTTCTGGTTATCTGTTTTCTCCTCGATTATGTTTATTATGGTATTTAATCACTTGAGATTATTCAGGATCTGGCACAGAGAATCTTGATTGTTATCACTTTCTGGATAAGGGCTTTGTGACCTATTATGCAAACTTCTTCTTCTATTATAATAATTGATTGGTTCACTTTTACTATCAGTAGCAAAGTGTTTAGAGGTGTCTGATGTTCCAGCCATGTAGTTGCTATTTTGGAGATTGCGTCTTCTTCCTTTTGTCTTTTTTCCAAGGTCTGTTCTTTTCTGTGAGTCGCTTTCAGTTTCTGGGTCATCCTCAGATGTTATATACCAGTTTGTTCTATTGTTGCTTCTAATATCAGTTTAACCTAGTTGTCTTGAGTGCAGTTTAATGTGTGTTGTTTCAGAATAAGTTGTCTCTTTGTTATAATCACTGCTCTCTGTTTTGATTACTTCTTTGTCACATATTGTGTCCTTCCTGAAGTGCTCTTTAGTACTCCAGCTGAGTTTGTGACCATGTATAGATATATGTCATCTCAGGGCCTTGTGCAGATCTTTTGCTGCTGCAAAATAAACTACTGCATATCCTCTTCTTTTCAAAGTGAAAGGATTTCTTGGTATATAACATGCTTTGACCCCTATATGCTATGTTGCCCTTGTTATAAGACTTGTGAAGGTATTGTATATACTATATAGTCGTAAGGATTGACTATTACAATTTTTGAGAATGGTATCAACTTTATAATCGTTTGGTTCATGTTAAGTGAAAATTGCTCTAAAGGTATCTACTTTGACATGAATGAACCATCTATTCTCCAAGTCTTACTGATTTGGGATGAGTCATGCTTTGATTCTTCTTTGAGAGCAAGTGTGGTTGTAAATATAGATACTCGAGACCTTTCCATATTTTTGTAAGGCAGCCTTGATTTCTTAATGAATATGACTGCAGTCAAGAT
Source organism: Acaulospora colombiana (assembly GCA_910592055.1). NCBI lineage: Eukaryota > Fungi > Glomeromycota > Glomeromycetes > Diversisporales > Acaulosporaceae > Acaulospora > Acaulospora colombiana. The sequence goes on from CAJVPT010002488.1 coordinate 3,281, forward strand.
CTATCAATGTGACAACCATTGTCTTGTTTTCTTCTTTTACTACTTCTTATTTAAAACATTTCTTTTCTGATGGTGAGTATGAAGTTTCCTATTTTTCTACTTGTATAGGAATCAAGGTGAAGTTTTTTACCTTCTTTCTTGTTAATCTTCTATACACATTGTAAGGTATTCTCCAATTTCTCAAAAATAAAAGTTGTCCAGGTGTTTCCATTGAGAAAGTCTTTTTTGAATGGTAGCATATCTTTAGATAGACTCAAGGCACCTTGAAGATAGCCTAATCATTCTTTTTCTGTATCTCCTGATATTCTAGAGGTAAGAATTCTGATCCTGAATTCTCCCTTCTTGGTGATATGAAATGGATTTAAACTGGATGGTTTGGGTCTGTTTCGTGTATTGTAAGAGATTTGTTCCACTATGTTTTCTTCTTCAACTCTTTTCTGAATGTTTACCATTTCAAGTTCTTTTTTCAACTCTTCCTCCATGTTCTTGTCACCCATTTCAACTTCAATATTATTTGGAATTTCAATATTGATTGTTGGTTGAACTTCTATCTCCTTATTTGGAGTTATGTTCTCAACTGAAGTTGAGTTTCCTAATATAGAGTTTATAAACTCACCCTTGGTCTGAAAATTTTCTGGAGTATGGAGAGGGTGACCATTTGTGAAGGTATCTTGCTCCAAGATGCGTTTGATTTTTTCTTCCAAGAAAGGTGTCATAAGGTCCTCTTTTCTTCCTTGACCTTGTGTCTATAAGCATAGGATATGTGTTTTAAAAATCTCTGCTTTGATGAATGTAGTTGAATCTACATTTAAAATTTTTGCAATAATACTGTTAAGTATTGAGTATTCTGTTGATCCTGGTGTCTGATTGGACTTGTCTTGTGTGGTAAGAGTGTTGAAAATAATTTGGATAGCTCATGTCTCTTTTCTCTAGTTATGTTTCTCAGCTATTTTAACTATTGTATCAAGAATGTGTAGCTCTCTTTTCTTGGCAATTTGCATGATTCTCCATTCCTTTGTCATATTGGTCACATGTAAAGGAGGATAAAATTCTGATTTGTTGTTTTGTTTATCCTTAATTTGTTTATTTGTTTATTCTTAATTTGTTTATTTGTTTATATTTAGTAAGGTACATGGGATTAATTGTTTGTTGTCTTATTTGGTGTCTTGTTTACTCAGATGAATTGTTGATCCTTCCTATTTGGTTCTGGATTTGATATCAATTTTCTTTATTATGAAAAATCAGTCGTTTATCTATAAACACTTAATAAACCTTGCTATGTTATTTTGATATTAAATTGTTTGATGTGTACATATTTACATAACTTGTTTTAATGTTTAGACAGATGTGTATGGAATCAGAGTACTCTACTGTTTAGCCCTTGGGAGCCTTTGATGTCCTTCTGGGCTTTGCAAGCTTTGGGTTTTCCTGATTTATCAAGAGGATCTATTGTTTGTAAAGTTCTTTCTAATGCCTAGAAAGATGTAAACCAATACTGGCCTGGCTAGAAGCTTGGAAAGTTGATATTGGGCTCTTCTAAGCTTACTGTGAATCAGCTTGCAGATGTGTTTTCCTTTCCTTGTTATATAAAGCTAGTATAATGCTATACTATCAAAACTTCTTTTAATCAATAAAGTAATCTCTTGAAGGAATGGTTAGATGTTCTAGTTTGTTGTTAAGTCTTGAATCTTTGAGGAATAAAATATTTTTAGGCTGGCTTTTCTTTTCCAAGAAAATTATCAAAAAAGAAAATTTTTAAGGAAAAAGAGGATCAGCGGAAAGAGTTTTTTTTTTTATCGATAATTTGTTTTAATTATTAAAATATAAATACTAAATTAAATTATATATATATATATATATATATATATATATATATATATTTTTAACCCGCAATTATGCCGCAATGGCATATCTTTATTGAGATATTGAGAAATATCTAAATATTTTACAGATTTTCACAAAGCGACTAACTCATCATTGTACATTATTAGTTAAAGGACTACACTATTTAAAAAATATGTGGAGTCCACTAAGCTAGTTTGGACTAAACAAAATTAAGTCTAAACTAAATACTTTAAGTCAAATTTAGGGGACAATATTTTACTCTTTTAGTAGCTTGGCAAAAGATCCTCTAAGTCAACCAGGGTTATCACCAACAGTTTGTCACTGTAGATTATCCTGAAAAATAATGAATTGCTAAAGTTGATACTGGAAAAAAAGGGAAAAGGGGAATGCAAATCAAAGCTCTCCAAAAGGTTCTTGCTCCATTTCACAATTTTCTCTCGAAAGGGGTTTGCCTGATTGAAATATTCTTTAAGCTTTATGACATTTGAAGAACTTAACCATTCCTGAAAGTGACTTCAAAAAGAATATTTGAGAAACTTATTCTTCTTCCAATGTATAAATTCCCTTATTGCTATTGAAGCCAGTGCCATATTACAGAAGAGTTTGCCTGACCAGGATAAAGAAATCTTTTCAAGAACTTTGCCTGACTGGGATAGAAGCTTGGAGATCTCAGCTTTTGTCCAAGAAAGCCTTTTCACTATCTGAGGAACTTAATGGGAGATGTGAATTGAATCTTCTTTTCATACCTGTTGCTCACCTTTCGGTATCATAATTGTTTCCTGAAGGTTGAACATACATGATTGGAGGGACACTTTTTCTAGAACTTTCTTTTCTACATCACTAATGATATATTGAGACATGTGAGTGTAACCAATAGGAGCTTGTTTACATTCCAAAAACTGATGTGTTTCATGTCAACAATTACTTTTGGTAAGGATTTGTGCTACCAAAAATTTAGGGTCAAACTGAGATAGGCAAAATTCTCCAGAAAACCATGAAAGCGATAACTTTAAGAGGTCCACAAGTGACTGAAAAGGGAAAAATAAGCCCTTCTGTCATCAAAAACCTTTATATACCTCCCACTTTAAAGGTTAAATAGGCCTTCAGGTACTTCACAGTCAGTTCTTCTTCCTTTGAAAACTTTTTTGCCATTGGTATCAAAGGTATTGCTTGACTTTTCTTGGTCATTAGAAGTCAAGTTTTTGAGTGAAGAGGTTTGTAAACAATAGGGGAAGGATAGAAGTGACTTTTGAAGTCATACTTCAAGTTGTTTTAAGGAAAGTATTAAGACTTTATTAACAAGGAAGTATAAAAACTTCTTGCAAACATCTTTTTTGTGTGTGATCAGAGGATCAGCGGAAAAAGTTTTTTGGAAAGAGTTTTTTACTAAATTTAAATTATATTAATACTTTCAAAAATTTATATAAATAAATACGAAAAGATCACAAAATCTTAAAATTATTATTATAATATCCTTTCTTCTTAAAAATAATTATTTTAAAAAATCATGATTTTCATAAAAAATAATAATAATAATATTTTTTTTTTTTACTTGTTAACCGCAGCTGGTATTAAATACAAACTCTTTATTAAAAATTAACTTAAACTTGGATACTTGGTTCTTTGACATAATACCAATCATCTCATACAAGCTATATATTTCTATATATATGCAGATTAATAATAACATATCATGGCTTATCTTAGATAAGCCACACATCACTCTGAAAGTGGGGCAAACTCAGTTAGAGGCCGGTGGTTAATAATAGTCTAATGGCAATTTTGATATAGTTGGTAGATCTTACAATTGATCTATATATGCTAATACTAACTTATACATTAGATTTAATTTGCAAGGGTTAATTAACCATTTTGATATTCCGATACTTTTTACTTGAATCTTAGAGTGAATTATGATTCTCTTTGTCACCACCTGTGGCATTATAGACAAATCCTATTTGATAAGTCCTTCAATTAAGTGAGTATTGGATTAGGATATTTCAAGCTAGAATAGTTAGGTTTCAGAATCTACTGGTATAGTTTTTGATTAGAGATTATTAGACAATTACTGCAGTTCTAAAAGTGAGATCCTGGGATTTCCTTTCCTATCCAGTTCAAGAGGAATGTGCTGGTATAAATTGTGTAACCAGATCAGAGGTCTTTCTTCATGCAACTCTCGTGATAGATTTTTTTTAGCTCAACGATCAACAGGAAGGCCAGAAGTCCTATTCTCATGCAATCTGATTATTTTTTCTCACATAATCCTTAGGTAATATTGAACTCTGAATCTTGTAATAGCAACCTAGGAGCATTACTACTCTGCTATAGATCCACAGGTCTAAATAACATTTTTTTTATTTATTTTAGATATTTTAAAATATTATAAAACATACAGTAAATAAATTTTTATTTATATTATATTATATATAATATATGATAATATTTATAATCAGGATCAAATAATAACAATAAAAAAGATAAAATCTTAAATTTTAATTAAATTAATTAAAATAATTAAAAAATTTTTACAATAAAAACTATAAAATTTAAAATATTAATATATGATTTGAATTATTTTATTGAATTTATCTAAATAAATAAATATTTATTATATTTTTATATTGGTTTTTATAATTATAATTTAATTTAAAACTCTTTCTTCTGATCCTCTGGTCATACATAAAAAAGATGTTCACAAGAAGTTTCTATACCTCTTTGTTAATAAAGTCTTAATACTTTCTTTAAAACAACTTGAAGTATGGCTTCAAGAGTCACTTCTATTCTTTTCCTTTGTTTATAAACCTTTTTACTTAAAACTGGACTTAATATTTTCTTTAAAACAACTTAAATATGACTTCAAAAGTCACCTATACCCTTTCTCCTTTGTTTACAAACCTTTTTACTCAAAACTTGACTTCTAGTAATCAAGAAAAGTCAAGTAATACCTTTGATACCAATGGCAAGAAAGTTTCCAAAGGAAGAAGAACTAACTGTAAAGTACCTAAAGGCCTATCTAATCTTTGAAGTGAGAGGTATATAAGGGTTTTTGATGATAGAAGGGCTTATTTTTCCCCTTCCAGTCACTTGTAGACCTCTTAGAGCTATCACTTTCATGGTTTTCTGAAGAATTTTGTCTATCTCAATTTAATTCTAAATTTTGAGTAGCATAAGTCCTTATCAAAGGTGATTAACTGACATGAAACATGTTAGTTTTTGAAATGTAAACAAGCTCCTATTGGTCACATTCACGTGTTCTGATAATGTCATTGGTGATTGGAAAGAAGGTTCCAAAAATATTTGTCCCTAAAAGCTCAAGTCCCTTAATAAAAACTTCTATGACACAAAAGACTAAGTAATGAGTAATATGAATTGTAAACTCACATCTCTTATTTAAGTTTCTTAAGTGGTGACAAAGCTTTAATAAAAAAAAGCCAAGGTCTAAATACTTTTCTTGAGATATCTCAATCTGGTACTCACTTAAATGAAAGATCAGTTGGATTGACTTGTTTGATACTGCAGGTGATGAAAAAGAAAATTTCTTCTGAGGTTCAATTAAAACAAGAAGACTATTTCAATTAGATAGATCTCTTTTAAGAAGAGATTGTTTTTATTTTTGGATTTTTTTGATAGACTTTGATTTGAATTGTTCCCTTTTTCCAATCATTTTTTCTCTTTTTCTTTTTAACTTAGCAATTAATTGATTTTCAGACAATCAACAGTAACAAACTATTAGCAATGATTCTAGTAGATAGAGATTATTACCAATCTATTGAGAAAGTATAATATTGTTCCCAAAATCTGACTTAGAGTACTTTTATATAAAGATGAGTTAGTCACTTTGTAAAAGTCTGCAAAATATTGTAGATTTACTTCAATTTTTCAATAAAGACAAGCCATTGTAACATGATTGCAGGTTAAAAAAAAAAAAATTATTATTTAAAAAAATTATCAAATTTTTTGAATATACTTACTTCATATTACTATAAATAATTCTTATCGAATTATCAGAAATAATATATAATTTTCTAGTTTTTAGATAATATTTAATATTGATATATTTATTATCTAATTGAATAAACTTTTTGTTGAATTTATAAGTAATCCAAAGAATAATAATCATTAAAAATAAATTAAGATAAATAACAATTATAATATTTATTTTTGTTTGTTTAAACTTAATTTATAAAATATGAATTATTTTATATTTTTTAATTAACTCCTTAGAGCTCCTATCCTTTAGGGACAATTCACATAATCTATACTCAGATGGACTACATAGTTCAAAGAACCAAGTGCCTTATCCACTCAAACTGGTAAAATTATGTATTATTTTTAATTTATATTGTATATCAAAATTGATTAATACATTTTGTTATTATGCAATTTAATAATTTTATCTTAAATTTAAATTGTGAATATCTTGCCACTCGATGTTCATGTTGGGACTAATTGCATATGGCCAATGTGATAATTTATCCTCTAAAGACTTCTTGTTTCTTCTTCACTTCTTCTTTATTGTATTGTGTTAACAATTTATTTACATAAACTCTTTATAAGCATATTTATCCTGAGACAAGTTCGTGATTCACATTGTACAATAAATAAAATATTATTTTTAGTTTTTCAAAGTCTTCAAATTATATTATCGATATTTTTATTTATTAAAATTTATTATATATAATTATTTTAATTTAATCTATTAAATAATTTTAAATATATAAATTTTTATTTTAATATTAAAAAAAACATATTTGTGAAAGTAATGTTTCAAAAAGAATAAATAATTTTTTATATCAATTTGAAAAAATATTTTAATTGTTTATATTTATTGTGATGAAAATATAATAATATAATCAGGAGATTTTAGATAGTTGATATATATTGTATTAATTATTTAAATAAAAATTAAAAATGATTAATATTATAAATCATATTTATATTTTTTCTTAATAAATATACTTATCTTTTTATAAAATATTCAACTCTAGCAATCTTATAACATATTTTTAAATTGAGGATTATCAAATATTTAAAAGCAACTTATTATTTAATCATCAGTTCTATAATATTTTAATCAAGAATTCCAGTACAATAATAATGGTCCAGAGAGTATGACATCACAATTGTAATTGGTTCTAAAAGTGCACAATGATTACTGATATTCTTAATCTTTTTGTTTGGAAAAAAAGAAATACATATTGCTCAAATGATCATAAAGGATTGATATTTTTTTGTGCAAGGCCAAGTTTTTTTTCTTCAATTCTATAACAGAAATTGTTACAGTATATTTAAAAATTGCATATAACTTGTGGAACTGTTGGGAATTTTTGAGTTGTTTAATAAGGGAGTTAACCTCCTTCCTTAAGAACCAATTTTCTTAAAGAAATTGTTTCTTAATAAGATGGCAAGCAAGATATTTTTGCTTGTGAACACAAAGCATTGTTGTATTGTTATATGGTTGGTGAATTGGATGGAATGAATAGAAAACCAGTTGCAAAAAGTATCATTTAAATAGAAAATATTCTTAGATAATATACTATATATTTTTAGGTCATTGAAAAGGGATCCATATGTAAGAATATAATAATTGACACATGTAAAAAATATGGTGACAATTATGATCTATGAGATAATATACTAAATTAGAATTAACAATAATTATTACAAGTCATATGTCAGTTCCATAGAGCCTTCTTATCATATCGTCACCACTTTGATGTAATCAGAATGTCATTGATATCTTTTTTTAGGTCTTCTTTTAAAGAAACAAGTGTAACTTGCTTTGTTTGTAGCCTTTCTCTCATAAACTTGTGGTTTTCAGCTTTATAATTCTATTTTTTCTTTTTTTTTAGCTTTGCTTTTATATATTGCCTTTATTGCACATATTTTTTTTTAATTTTTATTTTATATATCATATTTAACATGAAACTAATTTTTTATATTACATCTTATTCTGATTTTCAATTGTCACTCGAGTATTGTAACAAACAATGTTTCAATTTATTTATTTTTTTTAAATTTAATAAATATTTTTTGCTCTATAAATATACATGCTTCTATAAATTTATATGTACAAAATTATGTTCACAAATATATATGCATAAAACTATGTTTTATAATTCTATTTGCAAAACTATTTATCTATATGCTTCACAAATCTATCTACAAAACCATCTACTTTACATATTATACTTGTGAATATATTAAAATATATACTGTTTTTATATTTTTTAATGATCAAATTTCTAACCATCAGTCTTCTTCCCAACTAGTATAATGGTATTTAAATTCAGAATATATAATTTACTTATCTTCTAATCTGCATGTCTTTTTGATCATATTTATATCAGGATACCAACCATCTAATCAAAATTATTTAATGAATAAAATGTTTGAAGAAATGATTTATCAAATAATATTAGTATAAAAATGAAGTAAATATGTGTAAAATTAAATATATTGATATGGCTGATATTCAAAAAACTCCTTAGATTTCAATATCAATCTCAAGAAGAATAGTGATTTATTTTTTTCAAAAGTTTTCTTCAATATTATTAATGAATTGATAATCATAAGACCAAGAAAAATCAAGATTATAATAAAATAATATTTGTTGAATATCATTAATCACTTGAAATTTATTTTAAATCTGAATGAATTAAATTTTGAAGAAACTAAATTACCCAAAAGAGATCTAGAACAATCATCTTATAATACATTCATAAATAATAGGTATAATTATCAAAATCTTGATCATAACAAATGCTTATCTTATCATATAGCTTGATAGAAATAAATTTTTAATTATGATAACTATACATAGAAAGAAAGTTAAACTTTCAAACTTCTTAATGGTGGTTCAATTACTTCAGTTGGTTCACTATTCATAGAAACCGGCGTGTATATTTCATCAAATCACACAATATCTCACATCAATTATATATAATTTGAACTGTGACAAACATATTACAATAATTAAAACACTATTAAACTTTTTCATACCATCAAGCCCACAATACATAATCTAAAGGAGATAAGAAATACACAAGTCAAAACACAAGATATAAAGATTCATAGTTTGGCAAACCTGGCAATCAACATATCAAATATTGATCTCACATCACAATAAATGATACAGAGATATCTAGATCATATGAAAGTCATATATACAATGGTCCATATGATGTATAACCTAAAGGAGATGCAAAACATGTAAGTCATTACACAAAAATAGATACAATATATTCATCACAGGTAAATTCTTCTTGATCACATGTGCAAGAAAATGTAAAATTTGTCTTGAGTCAAATATCTCAGTAGAAAAATATTCTGGTTCTATACTTATACTTATAGAGGAAAAAATTTCAGTCTTGAACTATTCAATGAGCCTTCACACACTCATTCAGATTAAAACTTGTGAAGATAGGGAGGATTTCATGCATGTATTATCACAAATGAACAGAAAGTTTGAGATGTTTGATTCAATAACTCAATGCAGAATAGATTTTTACCAATATATATCTTAGTACAAAAAATAGAGCCATTTCTAGGCTTTTTAAAAATGATTTTGTACTTTATTTTAGATCAAAATTGACAGAGTTCAATATGAAGCAATATTTTATAAAAATACAAAAAAATACAAAATTCTTAATTTTTTTGACCTTGTGAGATCATTTTTGTCAAACAAAGAGTTATACCACAACAAGTCACATATTTTCGAAAAGCTCAGGTCCCGCACTATTGCTACATGAAAAAATTTTTCACTTTTATTGTGAACTTGTCAAGATACAAGCATGACAAGATCAATAACTAAAGTAAAAAATATTCAAAAAAAGAAAAGATCCTTGTTTACCTGATCTTTTTCAAGCCATTTTCACTGAACAAAGAGAGTCTTACTCTAACAACCTATATACCATTAAAAAGCTCAATATCAGATTTATTACATTATATATAAATCACTTTATTCAATCATGTACTTGTAAAGTTATGAAGAAAATAAATAAAAAATAAATAATAAATCTCACAAGACATATCTATTATACATGCTATATAATTAAAACTTGCTTCACAAAACTATACTACCCTACATGCCCTATATCTGTGAAATTATTTCTCATTATTCTTTGTCTTTATATAAAGTAAATAATGTAATAATTAAAATAAATAAAAAAATACTTATTTTTTTATCTCAAAATAAAAATTTATCTAAAACATCATGATTTATTAAATTTATTTCACTCAAAAAGTGAATTATTTATTTAATATAACATAGTGAAATAAATTTGCAAATTTATCTATCTAAAAATCATCTCTTTCGTACTATCAGATGTCACAAATTTCCATTCACAACTCGCCATTACATTGATTAATTATCCATTACACCTATCATAATTCAAAATGAACACCTAATTTTTTGATCAAATTTATTTTACTTAGAATAGTTAATTCACTTAGAAAGGGGTATAAAAAAAGAGTTTACAACTAATCAACAAAATTAATTCACTTTTTTTTCCACATCACTGGTAACACTTTTTCAAGGATACTCTTTGAAAATTAAACTAATGATTTTAAAAATAAATCTTCAAGAAAATATAATTCTTACTCCATACCAGCTCAATTATAATCATATTGATAATTTTATCCTATATTATTCGGATCTTTCAAGTCAATAACAATAGTTTCATATTCAAAAATATATCTTCTACCTCAACTCAACAAGTCTAAAAGTATATGGATAAGAAATCACTATTGCTTCCTAACAATCTAACAGATTGGATGTCTGACAACTTAAAACAATATAAACTTGACACTTGGAATGTAGCAATAATATATAAAGAAGTAGTGATAAAAACTTTTTTACTATTAGTATTAAAGGTATTATTTGACTTTTCTTAATTACTAAAGTTAAAATTTTAAGCAAAAAAATTTGTAAAAAAAAATAAAAAGAATAAATATAATTCTTGAAGTCATACTTTAAATTGTTTTAGGAAAAGTATTAAGACTTTATTAGCAAAGAAGTGTAAAAACTTTTGTAAATATCTTTTTTATATGTGATTAAAGAATCAGTAAAAAAAGTTTTTTTTTTTACGATATATTGTATTTAATTGTAATATATATTGTATTATTTAAATTAATATATAATATACTTTTATTTTTTTAAATTAATAAACAATAATTTGGTTAGATTATAAATAATATAAAAAATTTATTTAAGAAATATAGTTTCTAAAAAAAAAAAAATAAAACTTTTTACTTTATATACTGTATATATATATATTATTTTTAAATAGTTTTATTATATATAAAATAACTTATAGATAATATAATTTTAATAATAAAGACCTGTGGATCAAAAGCATGGTAATAATTTGCAGTTCAATATTACTTAAGAACCAAAAATTAAAAATTATTTTTTGATTAAATTTACTGATTAACCTATAAAAGTTATACTCAATTATCTGAAACAAGCTTTAATCAGGTTAGATTGTATAAAGATAAAATTTCTGTCTTTTCATTTATTAAAAGTTAAGATCTATAGTTGTATTATTGAAAAAATTGTATAAAAAAAGACTTCTGATTTAATTCACTATAAATATATTAAGATCTTCTGATTTTGGCAACCTTCAAGATCTTATTTTATTAGCTTAGAATATCCCAATTTAATATTCTGCTTAAATAAAAATTAGTTAATAGATATTAATTAGATATTATAAATAATAACAAAAAAAATAATATACTCTTTCTGAGATCTGAGCAAATAATATCTGGAAATATTAAACAATATATTACATCTTGTTAAGTATATACAGAAAGAACTAACTTAATAAATTATAAATAATTATAAGTTTAATATCAACTAGTCTATTAACTATTTAATTTCTAAATTAGTGTACCTATTCACAAAAGTAGTAATAGGTTCTCTAAAACAAACTATAATAAGTTATTATTAATCTATATATACAGTATATAAAAATATATATCCTATATAAGATAATTGATATCTAGTTGATAAATTTATTTATATTAAATATTAAGTTAATTTTTAATAAAGAGTTTATATCTAATACTAGTTATAGTTTAATAAAAAAAAAAGATTTTAATAATGACCTGTGTATAATTATGGATCCTTAAAGTATTTAGCATATAAAATTTTGTAGATCACTTATGTCTCTTTTTGAGGAATAAAATTTATAGTTCTTCCCTTTAATAGGGACAAAAGTTAGAAAATGCTATAAATCAATAATTTGAATAATGGAGAACAATTGTAGGTAGTTTTTAAATAGTTATTAATTTAAAATTTTAATGTTTTTTAATGAGGAACATTTGACTTTTGTCCCTATCTCTCTTTTTAGTGACTTATCTTTATCTATGGATCAATAGCACAATAGTAGTACTTTCAGGTTGCAATAACAAGATCTGTAGTTCAATACTACTTAAGAATCAAAATCAAAAATTATCTTTCTAATCAGGTTTACTAATTATTCTATGAAAGTTATATCCAATCATTTGAAACAAGCTTTAATCAGATTAGGTAGTATGAAAATGAGACTTCTGATTTTTCATTAATCAAGAATTGAGATTTATAGTTGTACTATTAGAAAAATTGCATGAAAAAAGGCTTTTGGTCTAGTTCATCATAAATACCCCTAAAACTCTCTATCCTGGCAATCTTCAGGACTCCCACCCTTCTAGCTTAAGATATTTCAATATAGTACTCTACTTAAATGATAATTAGTCAAAATGGAACTAATCCAATGCTACAGATGATGATAAAAAAGGTAAAGTGCTCCCTTCTGAGGTCTGAGTGAATAATATCTAAGAGTATTGAAGGGTAAATTAAATTTTATCAGGTATATACTATACAGTCTAGTTTAGTAATATAATACAAAATTTATAAAAGCTCATTATTAAATTAGCCTATTTCACTATTGATGACTGTTTATTTGATCATCCAGCCCCTAGTTGGATTTGTCCCATTCACTGAGTGGTAGCAGGTCCACCTATGATAAATCATGATAGGTTATTATTAATTTACATATATATAGAAATATATAAATTGTATGAGATAATTGATATTATATCAAGAATTTTATTATTCAAGATATTAAGTTAATTCTTAATAAAAGTACTCGCATTTAATACCAGTTGTAATTTTTTTAAAAAAAAAGATTTTAATAATAAAAATATTTTTTGTAACTCTTTTCACTGATTACTTAATAATACATAAAAAAGATATTCATAAAAAGTTTTATACTTTTGAGTTAATAAAGTCTTATTACTTTCTTTAAACAACTTGAAAAATAATTTCAAAAGTTCCTTTTCATCCTTCTTTTTTATTTATATTCCTTTTTAAACAAAAACTTGATTTTTAGTAACCAAAAAAAACCAAAAAACATTTTTTGTACTTACAACAAAAAAGTTCCAAAAGAAAAAAAAACTAATAGTAAAGTACTGAAAACCTATCTTCTGAAATAAGAATGTAACTAAAGATTTTATGCAATAAATAGATAAACAAATAAAGGTCTAAACATGAAAACTTTTCTCTTACTGTTTTTTATTCTTTTAGAGTTGCTTATTTTTTAGAGTTTCTAAAAAATTTTGTCTATCTCAGTTTAATTCTAAATTTTGAAGTGATATAAAATTAATATAACTTTTGTCAAAAGTGATTGATTAACATGAAACATATTAGTAATAGAATGTAAACAAGCTCTTACTGGTTACATCATGTATTTTGATAATATTATTGATAAAAGAAAGAGAAATTAAGAATATAAACTTCTTTAATCCTTCAAATAAAGTATAATCAAAGTGAAAAAATTATGAGACCATTAAGATAAGTATCAAATTTTCTAAATAATGAAAAAATAATTATTTATTTAAGCTGAGATCTTTAACTTTCTATAATTCTAGTTAGATGAAGTATGCAAAGAAGATTATTTTCTTATTTTGATCAAGCTATAAAACTAAAAGTAGAAAAATATAAGATATTGTTTTTTTTTAAGATTGAGAATGTATTTTCTTAAATATTATATAATTATAGTATAATCGATAAGAATCCTTATTACTTATTAATTTTTTTTAATATTATAAGGCAAAAAAATTATTAAAGAATCTCACTTTTAAGTAATAGAGGATATTTATCAGTAAAATTCCTTTAATTAGATAGGATTACTAAAAGATATCAAAAGTTATATAATATGACTGAAAAGTTATATAAGAGTTTAAAGTCTGCTATCAATTATTCTATTTTCAATGCAAATAGATACAAAATCAAGATTGAAAAAAAAAAAACTCTTTCCGCTGATCCCCATTTTTTCAGAAAATTTTCTTTTTTGGTAATTTTTTAAAAAAAGAGAAGCTAGCCCAAAAAACAAGAGAAAACCAACATCAAAGACCATCCACTTACAAGAAACACTATAGAACCAACTATTTACAGT
>CAJVPT010002489.1:0-17561 GCA_910592055.1 Acaulospora colombiana
CTCCCATCTCTCATTAAGTTCCTCAGGTGGTGAAAAGGCTTTCTTGAACAAAAGCTGAGGTCTCCAAGCTTCTATCCCGGTCAGGCAAAGTTCTTGAAAAAATTTCTTTATCCTGATCAGGCAAACTCATTTGTAATATGGTGCTGGCCTTACTAGCGATAAGCGAATCCATACATCAAAAGAAAGATAAGTTCTTTAAATGTTCTTCTTGAAGTCACTTTCAAGAATAACTAAGTTTCTCAAACATCATGAAGTTTAGAGAATATCCTAATCAGGCAAACTCCTTTCAAAAGAAAACTGTGAAATGAAGCAAGAACCTTTTGAAGAGCTTTAATTTGCATTCCCCTTTCCCCTTTTCCCAGTACCAACTTTAGCAATTTATCATTTTTTGGGATAATTTACAGTAACAAACTGTTGACAATAATTCTGGTAAACTTAGAGACACTATTGCCAAGCTACTAAGAAAGTGAAATATTATCCCCTAAATCTAACCTAGAGTACCTAGTTTAGACTTAGTTTTGTTTAGTTTGAACTAGTTTAGTGGACTCCTCATGTTTTTTAAGTAGTATAGTCCTTTAACTAATAATGTACAATGACGAGTTAGTTACTTTATAAAAGTCTGTAAAATATTTAGGTATTTCTCAATATCTCAATAAAGACACACCATTGCAGCATGATTGCGAATTTAAAAAAAAAAGAATTTATTAAAAAGGTAATATAATATTTTTTTTTTATTTAAAACCCAAATACTTAAGCATCTTATAATTAATATATAAGAGATCAGTTATCTTATTGTTAGGAAAATATTGCAAGATAATATCTAATTATTTTATTTTGATTTTTTTTATTAGTAATACTGTAAATATCATTTTGAACCAATTCATTTTTTAAATTGGTATTTCATTTTCTATAAGGGATCTAGACTTTTAAAATAAATGTTTTTTTTTTAAAAGCTTTTTGCTAGTAGTTTTCTATTATACTTTTGATAGTTTATTAATTGATAGCTATAGATTTTACCTCTTCTTAATTTATAGTTAACACCTGATCTAAAGTTACTATAGATCTTTTTTAATTTAAAACTGTAGTTAATATTTATTTCTAATTGATTTTAAGATCTTTATACCTATTATCTAAGGCCTTTATAATTTGATTTTTAACAAAAAACTTTCTTTTTTTCTTGTATTATAAAGATATGTTTTTTTGATAATATTTTTCAATTGTTCTAAAAATTTCTTTTAGAGTTTGGAGAAGAACCAGTTTTTGATCACAAATCTTCTTATATAGACTATATGTTGTATATTTGTAATAGTCTTTTTTATATGATTAAGGACAGTTATATTTCAAATTGTTTGTATTTTTTTTAATAAAAAGTAAATTTTATTGGCTTTTCTATAAGTTTCAAAATCTTTTTGAGATTATTGTTCCTGTTTTAACCTTTTTATTAAAAGTAAAATAAATTCTTTTCTTTTTTAAATACTTATATATACTCTTAATAATTGTTACTTCAAGTTTTTATCAAGTATTTTTAAGTTTTTTAGTCCTGTTTTTTAGTCTTGTCAAAACTGTGAGTTTATTTCAGAAAGCCAAAATTTTATTTTATGTTTAAATTTTTTCTATTGTTTATTATAGAGTTTATAGAATTAGATATATATATATATTTTTATATAGCTTTTGAACTTAATTTTTTAACAAATTGTTTGTTGCAATCTAACTAATAATAAATTATAATTACTTCCTATTAGTATTTTGATTAAGATATAATTTAAAATTATATATATTGTTCAAACCAATTTCTAATGGTAATAAAATATAATTAATTTTATTGTATAATATATTATTTGCTTATATAAAAATAATGTTTTCTTTTTTTCAGGAGTTTTAAATATCTATATAATCTAATATTTTGAAAAATCAAAAAAATTTATTTCAATCTTTTATATTTTGAAGTTTTTTTATTTATGATTGATTAATCTACTATTGAATTGATAACAGTATTGAAGTCTTCTATAACTATAATTTTGAAGTATTGTCTCTGCTTATTTAAAATATTTCTTTAAAGTATTTGCTATAGTTATCTATTTTTTGCCTTTTCTAATAGGAAATAAACTTAATAAATATGGAATTTGTTTCTTAGATAAGAAATTGGCTTTTACTATATAATCTTCTATTTTTTCAATAGATTCAAGCTTCTTTTTAATATTTTTTCTAATTAAAAACTTCACTTAAAATTCTTTAAATTTTTCATTATTACAGTTATAAAAAAACTTATTGTATATATTTGTTATAAGTCAATGGTAAAATTAGTTACTTATTTAACTAATTTTGGTTTATTAATATTTAGAATATTGATGTTGAGTTCTTTAGCTTGCTTATATAACTTTTATTGATCTAAATTAGTATCAATACCTTTAATATTGTATGTTTTGATAGTTATAATATTATTTATTATAAGAATATCTATAGTATATTTATTATATAGACTATATTTATTTTCTAATTTTCTAATAATATTGTTTTTAAATATATTGATAAAATTGTCAAATAATATGTTTTGAGTATTGTTAAAAGAGATTGTGTTGATATCTGATGACACTATTATTCTTATATCTTTTCTTTGAGATAATCTTGATTTTTTCTAAGAATCTGACTCAATTTTGATATACTATAATTGAACTAATACTACTTCTAAAAATAATTATTCTATTTTTTTTCTTTTATTCTAAATTGACTTTATATTTTTTTTTCAATTCAATTTGTTCTACTATTAAATTTTTTAAAGTTTTAAAAAATCTAATAAGTTTTGCTTTTTATCACTTTTAGAATATAATTTTCAAATCTATTAAAAAGTTTTCTCCTGTTCTGATAATTGATTGACTCTTTATAATTATTAGTAATAAAGTGTTTAAAGAATTTAGTTATCTTTGAATTATATTATTTATTATAAGTATTTTTTTTTTTAACTAGTCCAATTGGCAGGATGAATTTTTATTTGAGTGATCAGTAGTATATTTTTCGGATTACATGAACGATTTGTATAACCTTATTTTTTTAATTATCTACTCTAACCAAAGTTTGCAAATTTTATCACGTTAGTGATACCATTTTCGTCAATTACCCTGCTCTGCCTGGGACTATAGCATTCTGAAAGGCCGCTATGGACTTCTTAGTGTTAATCTTTAAGGGGCTGTATTATGTGTTCCTTAGTAAGATCTTGTTTACCACTTGATGTTCATAGGTTCCATGGATGATCCCTACCATATTTGGGTCCTTTGCAGGCTAGTTGAAACTTAGATGGCACAAATCTCTGGTTATGTTCTTGACATTCAGGTAATTCAATAGTGTCACGTAATAGGGCGGCATATAGCCTTCCATTGCCTTATTTTTAACTACTCTTATAAGTTGGCCTTACAGGAGTTTCTCTTGGTTACTTTGTAATGAATTGCTCTTCCCATTGGATTGGTTACCTTGGTAATTGTTTCTGAATTTCTTTTCCCAGGGTCTGCCCCTACAGATTGCCCAACGTGGTGCTAACGCTAATCACCAGTCTTCGCAATAGCTGTTTTCTTTGGTAGCCGTTGGTTTCGCGATCATAGAGATCTCCTATTAATTATTGTTACGGCCCGTTACATTTCGACAGGTACAAATGACCGAAGTCTTCCTTATCTCCTATAGGGTGTAGTTTTGACAAGAGGTGGATGTTCTTCCCATTTCTGTTGTGAGGCTTGAACTAATCGGTATTCTTTCTGGCTTGTCTTGGATCCATACATATTCCAGGCAGCAGTTTTATCGAAGATTTCCTTGGCACTAAAACTGGCCAAGACTTGGATGACTTGAATTTTTACACTGTGGTCAGATAGTGGAAATCTATAGGTTATTTATGAGTACAAGGGTGCATGTAGTGATGAGCATGCATCTTGTACAATGTAACCTATATATTGCGGAAACTGTTCCTAGGTAGGATTGAACTAGTAACTCGCAGATGGTGATCTGGGAGTGCACCTACTGCACTATTGATCCACAGGTCATATTTATTATAAGTATTAAGTTTTCTTTTTTTCTTGTTTATATATAATTTCTTTCTAATTACTAGTTTTGCTTTTAAATCCTCTTTAGAAATTATATATCTATTAATTCTTATATGATTTCTGATATCAATTTAACCAAGCTGTCTTGAGTAATATTTGTTTTGTAAGATGTAAAATAGACAAGCTCTTTATTATTACTGGTATTTTCTATTTAAGCAGTTTTATTCTATTATATTATTTTTTATTTAAAGTATTTTATTATACTATAGTAAAGATTATTCTTATACTGTATATAAATATATATTATTTTAAAGCTTTATATATATCTTCAGTTATTGTAAAGTATATAATAATATATTTTCTTTTTTTAAATAAGACTGGATTTCTTGATATATAATATGCTATAACCTTTATATACTTTATTGTTTTTATTATAAGATTAGTGCAAATGTTATAAAAAAAACTCTTTCTGTTGATCTCCAGTTTTCCTAAAAAAAATTTTTTTTGATAATTTTCTTGGAAATCAAAAGAAGCTAGCCACAATACAAAGAAAAACTTTCAATAAAACTAGCAAAACAACAAGAAATAACTATACAGGATCAGTCTTTAGTATATCTAATCTTCTAATAACAAGAAGTAGAAAAGTACAAATATATTTCAGCTATACTTTATAGATTTTCGTTCTTTATAAAAGAAAGAAAAATTTAAGAAAACTGATTTACAGTAAGCTCTTTGAAACCTAACCTCAACTCTCCAAGCTCTCAGTCAGGCCAGTATAGATTAATACTTTTTTTGATACCAAGAAAAGTCCTATAAACAATGGATCAAATCAATAAATCAGTTCAAACTTAAGGTTTATAATATCTAAAAGAATATTCAAGTTTCTTTTATTAAACAGTAAAGAGTATCCAAACATTATAATAACAATACATAATAATCCTTATATCACACACAAACATATTATTCAGGAATATAATAACTTGTTTACATGTCAAATAAACAATCTGATCAGAATGTGATCAACTCATCAATTTCACATATTTCATTAAACTGTTTTGGTAAACAATACTAATCAACTGAGATTAAAAGTAAACAATAATACATATTCAATCAAAATAAACAATAATGTATATCTGATCAAAACATAATATTACAAAAAATAAACAATTATATATGTCTGATCAAAATAAACAACAATGTATATCTGATCAATATATAATACTATACAAAAGTAAACAACATATTTTTTGTGACACATAATTTAATATGACAATGAAAAAACATAAGTTAATGCAAATTATTAAGAAAAGAGAAGCATATATTATAAATATACTGGTCTAACCATTAAACAAATATAATTGACAATAAATACTATGGACTATACAAACTATTTACAGCACAATATTTACTATAGATAATATCTCAAATAGGACCTCAGGACTAAGCAGATACTTGATTCTAGATAGTATCATCACTAAAATTCTAAATATTGATCAAACTATCTTTATCAGGGCCACTGTTCTCAAACAATCTATTTTTTACTTATGGGCTTAAAGGCAAGGTAAAGAAGAAGACCTTTTATCTCCCTTTTTAGAAAACTAGTACTTTGATATAATAAATCAGAAAGAAAAATCACAAGCTTTTTTTACCTCCAAAAGATACAATCAATGATATCTAATTTCTATGCAATCAAAAACCTTCCAAAAAAGAAAATAGATATAGAAGTTCAGCCAACAATAATAGTAAAAATTCTCTTCAATGTTGAAATTGAAATAGAAGAAAAGACAATAGAAAATCAGTTCAAAATAAAAAAAATTATTAAAAAAATTAAAGGGAATAATATTGCAAAGCAGTTCATATATTCTATAAGAAACAAATCAAAAATATCTAACCTAAATCTATTTTATATTAAAAAATATAGTAAATATAAAATAGGAGTATTTACACACAAAGGATCAAACTCTTTCTGCTGATTCTCTGACCACACACAAAAAAGATGTTTGCAAGAAGTTTTCATATTTCCTTGCTAATAAAGTCTTACTACTTTCTTTAAACCAACTCAAAAGTTCTTTTAGAACTCTCTCACTTCCCCTCCCTCTTGTTTACAACCTTCTTTGAATAAAACTGAACTCTTATGATCTGCAAAGTTCAGCTCCCACCTTTACTACCAATAGTAAGAAAGTTCCTAAAAGGAGAAGAACCAACTGTGAAGTAACTCTCACCTCTCAGCTATAGTGGAGATAATAGAGATTTTATTTCAGTCAAATGACTCACTTTTCTACCCTTCAACTGGGGTTGTGGTCTCTTAGAACTATCTTTTTCACAGCTTTCTGGGAAATTTTGTCTAACCCAGCTTGACCCTGAAATTTTGGGTAGCACAAATATCACCAATTCTGATTGGATGACATGAAACACGTTGGACAAGATTGATAAACAAGCTCCTATTGGCCACCTCACGTGTTTGAATGTATTTCCTCAGCTCCATAGGAACCTGGAATTTACTATAAGTCATATGTATTGGTGCGGGTGGATACAGGACATGCTACTGATACATCATTGGATACAAGGAAAGGGTCCATCCGACCATGGTAAAGGTCATAAGATGCTCGATTGACCTTTTCTCAAGTCAGAGCCACCTATTTTCTGATTGTATGTCAGGTAGATTTCCTAACCTCTACTGCTTAAACCAGAGAAAGCAGGAAGCTATTAAGGATACTCAGTGATAAAGCTCGTGCGCAAAGTAACCCAGGAAGTTTTTGTCCTATCTTCAAAAAATCCCAAGCTGGAAAACTGGAAGGCTAATATCACTTCACCAATTGAAACTTGAGTCTAAAAATGTCAGCAGTGATGTGCGAGCCAGCCGAATAATCTGGAAGATTCTTGTTGATCGTTAATACCAATGGCCACCAGCAGGGTATGTTTATCACGAGGCTAGGTGCTGTCCTTTCTATAAGGAATTAAATCTGAAATAAAAAGTACAGATAGGTAAGTATCTCCGTATTTAGATAGGAATGGGTTTAATTGATGATATACTAGAAGACTTTCAAGTTGCTCATGTGGACATCAATATATTACCTGGACCTTCCTAATTACTCCCTCCCCACAAGCCTTAAAATTGTAAAGTCTCCTTAATGGTCTTCAACTTATTTATATAAAAGACTTAGTAAAAGTATTTCTTCCTAGACCTTCCTACCAGGGAGTTCAGAACAAGACAGGCATGGGCCAAGAAATAAAACTAATAACTGCCCAAAATAGCACATGACTGTCTGATTTTATTTTTTCTTTTATTATTATTTTCAGACACCAGCACGCTCTAGAGATACTGGTTTTTCTTTTATAAAAGAAAGGGCAATAAGCCTTGATATAGCTTTAGAAATAGCTTTAGTTTATCATTATTTTTATAGTCACTAAATATACATCCATATACATGCGCTTTGTGCAATGTATATATATAATTTGGAAAACAATTAAGTTAGGCATAAGCCCATCAAAAAAAAAAAAAAAAAAAAAAAAAAAGGAGTATTTACAGATCTCCAGAAGAATCAGAACATGAATGAGTAGTATATCTTCAAAATATAATGGAACTACCAAAAGATTCAAGACAATCTTCTATTATGAAGAAGAAGATGATGCTTTGCAATATCTAGAAAAAGCTAATATAGAGACAGAAAAATAAATGAATAGCTCATATTTTATACATAAGAAAATTTTTTAAAAAAAAGAAAAGAAGAACAAGAGATCTTTAGTAATAATCCTTATTGATATTAATTATAGTCACTCAAGATATAAGATTAAATCTGTCTTTAAAAATATAGAGAAACAATAAATATTTATATCTATAATTATTTGAGATCACAAAAAAGAATTAAAGCTTAAATATATTATATCAGCAATATAATAATATGGAAAAAGAATGGATGATTCATATCAATCAAGAAACAATTAGAGCTATTTTTACTTAACATGAGCCAGATGATAATAAGATTAACAATATTATCAAATAGCAAAACTTTCAATCCTTAAGATTGTATGAAATATATAATACTATAACTAGTTTGATTGCAAGAGCAATCAGATATATTAAAGCAAAGGCATACTATATACCTAAAAACCCTCATATACTTAAAAGAAGAGAATATATTTCGCATTAGTCCAAGACCTAGTAAGGGTATTGAAATAATATATTTTTGGTCATGGACACAAACTAATATAAAGTGCCAAGAAACATTTTACCAAAGAAATAAAAGCCTTAAAAGAGTAGTCCCACGAAACAGAATTTCTGAACCAGAGATCTTAAAACCAGAAAGTGATTTAAGCAATGATAAATTTAGTTAACAAGCTATAATGATAGGAAGGACAGATATCAAAAGTAATAAAAAACTCAAAAGAGATCCAAAGGTTTAGAAGAGATAAGCTCCTATAATGATACTGATAGTTTCAACAAGTTAACCAAAAAACTATCTAAGCAAGACCAGTTAATAAGAAGTTAAAGAAATACAAGACAAACTTATAACAATGAACCAAAACAATAGAGAAACATGATATTTAGATGCCCAGCTTCAAAAAGCAATAGAGAATCAATAGGTAATTAAGGATAACAAAAAGTTTCATGGAGAAAAAATATAGAATATAAGATAGAAGACAGACAAGACTCTTTAAATCTTATTTTAGCAAACTTAAAAAGATTGAATAGTAGAATTTCGAGACTAGAAGGGAAAACAACTTCTAGTAAATAAATAAGAAAGAATAGAAAAAGTGCAAATTACTTCTAGAAATACTAGTTTTTTAAGATAACAATAAGGAGAATTAACCTGATTCTTCTATAACAAATACTCTGAACAAGAAGAAATAACTTAACAACAAAATAAGTATAATGTCAATACATTTCTTTAAATAGAAAAAATGAAGTTTCTCAAGAAAGTAAAAGATAAAAGTATATCAAAAAGAAAAAATAATAATAATATTTATAAAAAAGTAATAAGAATTGATACACATAATATTAGAGGCATCTCAAATACAGTAATCTAATATAGTCTTATAGAAGAGATGCAGTAATAAAGAATAGGAATGCTAGGATTAAATGAGATCAAATTGATCAAAACAAAGGTAAAATAAGTATTTAATAATCAAATATTATATAAACATTTTCATAATATCAATACAGACATTATATATGAAACAGAAGTCAGTCTACTAATTAAAAAAGATCTTGAAAAAAAAGTAACATCAGTAAAAGAAATGAAAGAATATATAATTGCAATTAACTTATTGATAAAAAGAAACAAAATCTATATTATGCAAGTATGCATCTCATCAAATAAACAAAGAAGCAAAAAAATATAAAAAAAAGTGAAAAGTCTTATCAAGAATAAAATAAGCAAAGCTTTTATGTAATATTAATAGGAAATTTTAATGCAGTATACAATCTAGCAAAAGATAGAATATCATCTTTTAAAGCAAAATTCAGATCATTATAGCATCCAGAAATTTCTCTATTCAACTTTCTTAATGAATGAACCTTTTCATATACAAGTAGTATGGGAAGGCAAAAATAAAATCCCAATAAGATAGAATGCAATGAGTAGTAGCTGATTGACTATATATAAATATTACAAGGTCTAACAAGATATCCAATCCTATAATTTGACAACCAGAGTTACAAATAGTGATTATACATATTAATAATAACACTACATAATACAAATCTTTTTACTAGAGACATGTTAAACAAATTACCTATCAAAGGAAAGAAAAGAATAAATATAAAAGAGTCAATAACAGATCAATGATAGGTATTTGATAACAGTTTGAATCATAAGCTCGAAACAATATTGGATCCCTTATTACAAGAAGAATCAAAAGAAAATGTGAAAGAAGTTCAAATAAACAAAATATAGAAGACTTTTGAAAAGCTAGTTAACAAGGTAACCTTTAACAAGCTTGTAACTAAAAATATATCAATTTCAAGAAATAAGCACTATAGATATAATCCAAAGTTTATCAAATTCAGAAAAGCATTACAATTAATAATACTCTTCAAAAAAGTAAAATTTTCTAACAACTTGAACAAACTATAGATTCTTAATGCAGCCATAAAAAAATATAATAGAGCTCACAGCTCCAATTATTAGATTAAAACTATTGTATTCAATATATTATTACAAGTATTTTATAGATACTATTGAAAAAAAATATACAAGATACAATAAAAGATCTTAAATTTATTTGTCAGAACCTTGAAGTAAAAAAGGCTAGATACAATTAAAATAGCCTTAGAATAAAAATATGAGAGCCTGCAAAATGATCAAAGAAAAATGATAAATCCACTAACAAAAAAAAAGCATATCAAAATAGTTTTGGATAGGGTTAAAGTTAAAAAAAAAAATCTAAATATATTATGTCCAAAAAGAGCAAAATTGAAGAAAAAGTTAGAAGATATCACCAGGAAACTTTCAGAAAGTGAGAGGTCAACTTTAATAATCTCACTAATAACTAGAAAGAAAAATACAATTTCAAAAACTATATTAAGGCATGGTGATACAAAGACCTTTTAGATTCTATTTCACAAGAAGAATCAATAACAAAGCCCTAGAAAAATTGCAAATTAATTATAAAATATTAAAAGACTAGATCAATATAGAAAAGAATATTTAAAAAAAATGTTAACCATTTTTCTAAAATTGCAAACAATATCTACCAGTTAAAAACAAAGCTATATTTATCTAATAGCAAAACCAAAGCTATGGAAATATGATCTTCTAAATATACAGTAAGACCTATTGTATTATTAGAAGTCATAAGAAAATAGTTTACTAAAATTCTAATAAATAGTATAAAAAATATCTACAAGCTTAACAATGTTTTGAGAGATCCTAACTTTGCAGGGCTACTAGGAAAAAGTACTGCAGAACTAATCCAGATTTTCAACAATATCTGTGAAGATATAAGAGAAAACAAGAAGAAGTTGTGAATACTTTTTCAAGACACAGTCAAGGCCTATGATACAATTAGTTTGGACATGTTAACAAGGGTGATAAAAAGGATTAAACTTTCAAAAAGATTCATTAAAATTATAATAGGCCTGTTTTAGTATAGAGAATTTAGAATTATAATTGAAAATGGGCTCACAAGATTAATAATAGTTGGAGATAGAATTGACTAAGGAAAAACTATTTCACCTCTAATGTAGAGAATTTTTTATAATCCTTTGTTATGTAAAATTCAAAATGACAAAACAAAGAAATATGAAATATCAGTTACCTGGGATTCAAGTTTAAAAGAAAAAATTAACAAAAAATTAAAATTTAGACATGTAGCCATCACTTTTATAGATAATACTACATGGGTAACAAGATTCAAAAAAGACGTAAAAAGATTCTAGAAGAAGCAAGAATCTTTTATAGAATCAATAACTCTCAAATTAATAGTAATAAATCTGTACTAGTTACTATTAATAATCCTAATTACTATCAGAAGAAGTTAAAGTAGGAATCAATAGTGAAACAGTTAGAAAGCTAGAAGAACCGAACATACAAGATTCCCAAAGATCTGAACTAGTAATCAAAAGATAGCAATTGAACTAAAAGAATGAATACTTAGAGAAATTAATACAATTATACGAGCTCTAAAGAATAAAAGATTGATTGATAAACAAATACTCTATATTTTAACAAGGATATTGATATCAAGGATAGAGTTTCGCATGCAATATAGTATGTTATCCTGAAAAATGTGCAACACTTTAATCCTGGCATATAGAAAGCTTCTTAAAAACAAGAGTAACTTGTGCAGATCTATATCCAACAGTATAGTACACCATTCAAAAATCTATAACTTAAAGAGTGTTTGGATGCTACAAAAGGAAAGTCAAATAACAGGACTATATAACAGACTAAATGACATAGAATCAGTAGGACTTATAATAGTCATCAGAATTAAACAAGCACAAGTTAAATATTGGAAATTACCCAATCTGCTTATCTGCAGTCATTAGATCATATACCAGGTAGAGATAACTTTACATTTCAAGTAATGAAATTTGCTAAAGATATAGAAATAAGGTTTTAAAGTTGAAAATGTCAAGACATTTTCAAATAGGATAAAGTAACTGCTCAATCAAAGAGAACCTAGTACCAGATAAATATACAAAAGCCATATCATCACTTAGAAACAATAAGCTAATATATATGGATCAACTAATCATCTATGAAACTAAAGAACTAAAAAGATGACAAATGATCTAACTAATCCAAAAGACCAGTAAGAGATCCTTTCTAGAGTGGTATCTAGTAATAGAAAGGAGTATATAAAAAAGAGGATCAGGACAGCTTATAAAATTCTGGAAAGAAGACTAATCATAATAGGAACAAACAATTATAAAAATAAATTTAAATCATAATAAAAGATAAATACTTTGGATAGTAACAAATAATAGATACCAAAAAATAATATAGGAAAAGCTAAAATCAAAAGATACTAAGCAAGTAATACAAATAGAATACTTCAAGTGTACTGAGTCTTCACATACTTAGGAAATCAGCCTAACAAAATATTTAAGATATGCAAAAAGTAAAAATGTAAAAAGTTAATGTATAATAGAGACAAAAAAGAATAGAACATATGAAGTCTCCTATCTAAATACAAAAAAATCTACAAGAAAAGTCAAGCAGTTAAATATTCCAAGTTTCAAAATAGTTTTAGAAAGAACAATAGAAAAAACAATCCAAAATAATTACAAATCCAATTTAAATAATAGAGTAAGTCAAGTAGATATAGAGGATTGAGAAGAGCAAATTATTAGAAATAATATAAAAGAAGAAGCATATCAAGACCATCTAATTGAGATACTCCAACATAATCAACAGTTCAAAGAAATATTGATTTTTTACTCTGATGGATCTCTTATTGATTATATATATATAAAAATAAAAATAGGAGCAGCATGGATGCAAGTAGAAAGCAAGGGTAAAAAAAATAAGTTTCAAATGGGAGTAGGTGACTGGTTATTATTTATTAGAGCAGAACTAATAGCAATAGTCACTATATTACTAGTTGTTTTAACAAACAATAAGGTTAAGATTTTTACAGACAACCAAGTTTATATTGTCAAATGAAAAATAATAGAGAAAAAGGATTCCAAAAGAACTTATAAAAGATGGTTAAAGGAAAAAAACAGGCTCTTATAAGTAAGAATGTTGGATATTATTAAAAAAAAGAACTGGATCTGGAACTAATCAAGGTCAAAGCACATTCTAATGATCTATATAATAAAGAAGCAGATATTTTAATAAAGAAAGTCTTAATGCTCCCTATAATTGAATGGAAAAATCTTACTTTATCCAAAATTATTACTGAAATCAAATGACATGAAATGACTTTAAATAATCCTATAAAACAGTTTATTAAAAATATGAATAGCAAAGTTATAGCTCATCAATAGACAAAATAAAACAGGATTTCAAACAAATAGAACCAATAGATTCAAGATTAATATGACTACACATAGGATTTGACATGGGAAAGGAAGAAGAATGGATATATTTGAGACATCTTCTTTAAAGATTTTCAAGAAAGAAACTTTCTTATCAAATTAATCAATGAATAGTTACCAACACTTTTCAAATTGACTACAAGAAGACCAGATCTATATAAATAAGTAAAGTGTATAGTATACAAACAGTAAGCAGAAACAATAGAATATCTACTAGAATATCCAATATATAAAGTCCAATAGCAAGAAATTTAAAATAAAAGAGTTGAAGGTATTCTAAAAGACTTTCAAAAACTTCTGCATAAGAGAAGAAAAGAGATGGAAGATAAAGAAAATAAGACTTCTAGTTGAAGATAAAGTAGAATTAGGAGAATTGGATAAATATATAGCCAGGATTATAAAAGAGACAGTAAAAACAGGCCCAAACATGCCAAACTTTTGCATGGACTAATATATAATAATCAGATATTGAAAATATTAAATCTAAGATATTACCAGAAAAGAATATGTAAAGAAGCCTGAAAGTAAATAATAAAAATATAGAAGAAGATTTGCAATTAATTCTAAAAGAAGATCTGAAATGAAAGATGCTCAAGAATAATTGAGTGAGAATAAGCTCTAGAGATTTATAGAGATGACAAAATAAGAAGATCAGCCAGTCCATTAAACCAGAACAACAAGACCATAACTATGAAAAGGTTCTTATAGGAAGAAGAAAAACTTGAAGATAAAGGTTTGAAACAAACCTTCCTAGAAGGAATAAAGTATGTAATAAGATGGTTAGAGTTTAATTTCTGTCAGAACTTATAAGATGAATCTGCAGTAGTGATCTGCAGGTAATAAAATTAGTAGTAGAAAGGGTTTTCATCTGAACTACTAATGAAGCAATAAATCACTTCTGAAGTTACACTTAAAGTAATAATAATCAAAACAAGTAAGCTAATTAAAGATTTAGTTTTAGCAATTTATTTTACATTTTTTTTTTTTTTTAATTGCCAGCTCAGCTATGTTTATTAGTAATAATAGAATAAAATTCAAAATACATTGAAATTATTACAACTATTAAAAAAGGCTATTAAACTTCCTAAAACCTAACAGTTTACCGAAATGCATGTTGCTGCTCCAAACCTGGGGAGACTAATCTAAAATTACTCTTAAACTAGTGCAAGAACAAAAATAAAAAACACCAGGGCACTGCCGGATGAAGACCTAAATTTCCTCTACTACCGACTATCCACTGAGGCTAATACCAAGGAGAAGTCAACACCTATGGATTATCCACTGGAGTACTGTATCTCTTAATCTTTGAAAGGGAGAGAGGGGGACTTCTTCTACATCTTCTTCTTCTTTCAGACGGGAGGGGGATGGTTTCAGAGGCCAGCTTTATTGATACTATCTCATCTGGGAGTCTGCCTAGAGGACTACTCATTCAAAGATCAGGTGGGACCTACGGTCAGGAGGGTGCCTTAAAACCTGTAAGGGGGTTGACAATCCAATCCTAAAGATAATATCAACTTCAAGCATAAGCTGCTTATTTAAAAAGGCACAACTCTTCCAAAGTCAGGCTAAGTCTTTAGGAGATCTTCCAATCTGGCGATAGTTTCCAACAAGTACTTTCACTAGGAGTAAGATTGGTGGATATCACTGATGGCCGAAGTGGCCATACTTGAGGGGGAGGCATGTTGAAAGTCTTGATATTGGTCTTTAGTTTCTGGTCCTCCCACAAACCATAAATCAGGAATAAAAAACCCACCGGCTGGGAAAAACCTCCTGTTCACCTTGTTTGTTTTTTATAAAAATTAAATAGATCTTTACCTATCTGTAAGAGCTACTAGAACCTACTTGACTGTCAAGAATAAGTGACTTCAATACTAAAAATGATTGAAATATCTTGTGACCTTTGCCATGGTCGGATGGACTCTTTCTTTTTTCGATTTTATAGGAGGATGCAGTTTCAACAGATAGGCCTAAGTATATACAATTCTTAAAGTGCTTATACTGGATTAAGTTGATGATCGCAGTGAGAGCAACACCTATCTGCAAGGGTGGTGATATAAAAAGGAACACGTGAAATACGTGTATGTCTTATTTATCTTTTGTTACTGATAGTGTTATCCAACTCCAAATCTCTAATTTATTTTACATGTATAGTATACTAATATTTAATAAAACACACATAATTAGCCTGATAGAGGATAAAAAAAAAAAAACTATTGCAGATATTATATATATATATATATATTTTTTTTTTAACGCCAGCTCAATCTTTACTTTATTAGATATAATTTTTAAATGTCGATGTAATACATATTAAAAATATAATTGTAAATCTATAAAGCAGCGATATGACTATATACTGGTCAACCTCGGGCATGTTGCTGTCTCTAAAGTGAGAACTAGCGAAGGACCACTAGTGCTGAAAAAAATTTTTATAGGAGGGAGGAAGGAAGGTCGGAAAATAAATAAGTAGATGGGATAGTTAATCTATATATACAATTTCTTGCTATGCGACTTTTCCAGGGAGAAGAAAATTTCATTCAGAGTATCTATAAAAACCCCTTAGGTAGTGTCAGATACCCATTCATATATGATAGTGGAAATACCAGTGTGTGGTTTGATCATGTTTCGGATCCTCCAATAATTTTTGCACAATATCAGTTGTGTTTCAGATACCTTTACCTAGGTTCTTGAAAAATGCGGGAATCTCAGCCATTGCCTTTGGTAGCCAACTTGTGCTCCCTTGCGAGAGCTCCCAAAACATCAGTACGGATCATACATGGGAGTAAGATACTGCAGATATTATATATATTATATAACTATAAAAATTAAATATTATAATTCTTGAGAATATTATTTATTTTATGATTATCTAATTTATATTGGATGAAAATAGCTCTAAAGATTTTTATTTTGATGTAAATAAATTATCTATTATTTAGATCCTCAAATTGATATAGGATAAACTATACTTTACTTAAATTCTTTTCTAAGAGTAAGGATAATTATATATATATAAATTTAGTACTTTTTTATATTTCTAAAGAACAACCTAATTTCTTGTTATATAGTATATAACTATAATCTAAATTAATTAGTATAGTAATTATAGTTTTATTTTTCTTCTTAGTTTCTTGCTTGAAAAATTTCTTTTCAAATAAGAAATATGAGTTTTTTCATTTATCTACTTATATAGAAATTTGAGTAAAGTTTTTTTTTTAATTTTTTCTTTGTATTGCAAGATATCTTTTATTTTATTAAAATTAAAAATATTTATACATTGTCATTAAAAAAACTTTATTGAATGATTGCATATTTTTAGATAAACTCAAGATTCCTTGAAAATAAACTATTCTTTTATTTTCTGTTTTTTTTTTAATATTCTACTATAAATATAAGTATTTCTACTTTATATATATTTTTTAAGATAAAAATAGATTGATACTAGTTAACTTTAATCTGATTCATATATTGTAAAAGATTTATTGTACTATAATTTCTTCTTAAACTCTTTTTTAAATATTTTTTTTTTAAATTTGTTTTATAGTTTCTTATTCTTTATTTCGATTTTAATATTATTTGAAATTTTGATTATAATTGTTAATTAAATATTTATGTCTTCTTTTGAGATAAAATTATTAACTCAGATTTGATTTTCTATTTTAGAATTATCTGATTCTTACTTATTTTAAAGAGTTTTTGAGATATAAAAAGAAAAGAAAATTATAGAAGTATCTTGTTCAAGAATTCATCTAAGTTTTTTTTTTCAAGAAAAATAATAGAAGATGTTCTTTCTTCTCTTAATCTTGGGTTCATAAATAAAGAATATATTGTTTAAAGACTATAACTTAGATGAATATATATTCAAAATTTAGTTAGAATACTATTTAAGATTAAATATTCTATTAGTTTTAAAGTTTAATTAAGTATATTGTCTTGTATAGTAAGAATATTAAGTATTTTTTTTTTTTTTTTTTTTTTTTTTTACCCTCTGTCAGGTTAGTTAAGTATGCTTTATTAAACATTTGTAAGCTGTACATATTAAATGA